>CAUYON010034064.1:0-12636 GCA_963573935.1 Arctocebus calabarensis
GCAACCAAAAAATGGCTGGGCGTTGTGGCGGGCGCCTGTGGTCCCAGCTACTTGGGAGGCAGAGGCAGGAGACTCGCTTGAGCCCAGGAATTGGAGGTTGCTGTGAGCTGTGATGCCACGGCATGCCAGGGTGATAGCTTGAGGCTCTGTCTCAAAAACAAACAAACAAACAAACAAAATCTTCAATGCCATTGTACCACTCTCAGGAAAGATCTAGAATCTTTAGTCATCCAAAGCCCATCATGCTGACTCTAAACTGACTCTCCAACCTCTTCCCTGTCACACCTATTCTGTGCCTCTAAGAGAAAAAAAGAAGTGGAGGCCAGGTACAGTGGTTCACACCTGTAATCCTAGCACTCTGGGAGGCTGAGGTGGGTAGATGGCTGGAGCTTAGGAGTTCTAGACCAGCCTGAGAAAGAGTGAGACTCCCTCTTTACCAAAAATAAAACAACTAGCTGGGCATAGTGGTACACACCTGTAGTCCCAGTTACTTGGGAGGCTGAGGCAAGAGGATTGCTCAAGCCCAAGAGAGTTTGGGGATGCTATGAGCTATGAAGCCATGGCACTCCACCCATGGTGACAGAGTGAGACTCTGTCTCAAAAAAATAAACAAAAAGAAAGAAGTGGATCTCAGGAAGATAAGGAGGGATGTGCCCAGACCCTGCAAATACCCTATTCTTCCTAACACAATCAATAGTTGATGCAGTCTTTTCTATAGCCAGGTGGTGAATGGAGAGGCAACAGATCCTGGTGTAAAATCCAGGGTGTCACTTGGAAGCCTCTTTCACCTACAGCCGCTGTGTATCATTTCCCACTCACCTCCATCATCCAGTCCAGCCAGAGCTGAGGCACCATCCTTGACACCTCCCCTCCTTCATGCCCCACATTCAATCCCTCATCGTGTCCTGTCCCCTCTATCTCCCTATATGTACTCAGACTCCTACTTGACACTCCCATCATGGCCTTCCTACCACACATACACTGGATCATGTCACGCCCCTGCAGATAACTCTTCCAGGGCTCCTCACTGGCCTTGCTTCAAAATCTAAGCTGCTCAGCCTGGCTCTCAGAGTCCCTTTCTGCACCCCTGCTCCTGTCCACTCCTTGAGACACACTCACCAGGTCTCTGCTTCCTCACACTAGTCACTCTTGCTAGACGATCAGTACCAAAGATAGGGCACTGGAGCCTCTGCTCCTTCCTAGACGGAAAGAAAAATATGAGGAAATATCAAGAATTTCATCACAGCAGAATACGTGTTGATACAAACAGACATTTAAAATTTGCTGTTTATGCAGGAAAAAAAGCAGGTTACAGAACTGTTCATGAAAGATGATCCTCTGCCCATCTTTTCACTCCTGTGTTCATTCATTTGTGATAGTCCCTGAACACTTACTATACACCAGGCATTTTACCAGGCACATGTCTGTGAGCAAAAAGGACCAAATCCCCGACTTTAGCAGCAGAAACTGTGTCCAAGCTTCTCACATGATCTTGCAGCTAAGCAAAGCCAGCCCCTCCCACCTCTGCAGCCCACCTACCTGCCCTGTCCCCCTGCCCGCCAGCCACAAATACTTACTATTCTGATCATGAAATGTGCCAGATTTTTTCCTGTCTCTAGCCCTGCCCAAGCTTTGTACACCAACAGCTGCAACAGGCTACCTATGTTCTTATAGCCAGTTACCCTTTGGAGCTCAGATCCCATGCACTTTCTCAGAGAAGCCTTCCATGATGTCCCAGACTACACACTTGGATCTTGCCTTGGAGCAGTGACCACAAACAAGTATATTTATGTATTTATACAATTACTAAGTTATTACTGTGTCTGCTGGCTCATCTCCCCATCCCTCATGCCTAGTCAACATATGCTGAATGAGTGGATGAATGCATGAATGACTTCAAAGAAACAGCAATACAGTCCAAAGGGGTCGCGCCCCACAGGTTGAAAACCGCTGCCCTAGGAGAACACACCCCAGCATATGTGCCAGTCTTCACAGAAGCTTCAGAAGCAATATTTATTTTTTACTTTATGCTTCTCTATAATTTTTTAAATGAAGGTGTGCCCCTGGATGCCTCATGAACACATGAACGACAGAGCCCAGTCCCTTCCTTCTAGAACCATTTTTGAATCCCCACCAGTGACGGCACTGCCCTGGGTGGGAATAGGGGCCAAACAGCCCCATACCATCTCATCACCACCTCACCACTGCTTAGCTCCTGGGCTCCACTGGTGCCCACTCAATACAGGCTGTACCTTAACAGTGGCTTCTCCTCAGCCTCACACCTCCACATATATAGGGATCCCTACCCAAAACTGCTCTGCCACCCTGGCTCTTCTGAAAATGGACACACAGGAAACACAGCTGTCACCAGAGGGACAGAGAACATACTCACCCACCCAAGAATAACCCTCATCACCAAACTGAGGACCAGCCTCCACACCTGGGAATCATCCTCACTTGAGACTGACCATGTCTGCCAACATGGGGGAGTCCTCGCCAACCAAGGGCCATCCTGACTGACCCAAGATGGGCATCGGTATCACCCTCATTGACCCTGACTCCACTGCCCCACCTACCTCCACCTGAACCAAGGCCCTGGGCCTCAGGATGTCTGCACACTTTCCTCAGCCAGCCCACTCAATCTCTCCACAATGTTCTCAGTGGTTGCTGCTCCCAGCACACAGGCTGTCAGGCAGGTCTAGCAAGATAAACCAGCTTCCAGGCCCCAGACTCAAAGGCCTGTTTGTCTAGAATGCCTGCAGGGCCTCACAGTGCTCAAAGTAAGGTTGTTGGCTCTACCATTGCTCAGAGACCCCAGGCAGAATCAGAGACAGAGAACAGGGATGGTCGCCAGCCTGGCAGGCACTGCTGCCACACCCAAGGCCACATCAGGAGTTCAAGGCCTCTGGCTTGGAGACCCAGACAGGCCCTACATTGAGCAGAAGCCACACCTGAAAAGTGGTGTGCACCCAAAATAGCCAGGGGTGGGTCTGAGAACAGACTAAACACTTGCAAAGACCCTGAGGCACACAGAATAGCAGGAGGGCAAGAATCTAGAAGAGCCAAAATAGTACTTTGAACCACAACAGTCTAGGATCAACCTGGCCCTAACGTAACCCAGACAGGATATCAGATCAAGACTCAGATTCACAGACAGCAGCTCCCAGAACCACTCTAGACTCAACATGGGACAGAGCCCAGAGCAATCAAGACACCAGAACGGTGCTGGCAGTGACACCTGGAAGACTGGCTAGAAATTTACTCAGAAAGGGCCTGACTGGTATAGGACCTAAGTTAGGAATCACACTGCTTGGCACTCAGAAAGGCCCCAGAAGGGGTGAAGTCCACAATTGTGTTCAAGATCAGGTAATAGGCCTTTGGCACCAACCCAGGGCTGGCCTCCCATAGGGCTCACTGTAATCTGCCAGGTTGAAAACTAGCCAAGTGATAGGACCAGGAAACAAGGGCAAAATCTAGAGGAGCACAGACACAGCTGCCCTCTGGAGCAGCCCTAGGCAGCCCCTGAGGCCACACCAGGAACAGTCCCCAGAAGCAGCAGCTAAAACACTGCCATGGAGTTCAAACCAGAGTTCTCAGACCCAGAGGTCATGGAAACAGACATCTGGTACATCTGAACCTCAGAGGCAGATGTGGGAAGGAAAGAACCTCAGCAGATGCCCAGGACCCAGGCCAAATGGGAAGAAATAGAGAACTCAACACCCAAGGCTTCCCTTCTACCCACCCCCAACATGGGGGCTCTTCAGCACAGCTTCCCCTCTAGTCTTCTCACACTCACCCACCTGAAGGTCACATACACCTGAGCAACACACAATCCCACTGATGACAATGAGGGCTGGGGGGTGGGCACCCCATCTGTTGAGCTCCTCAATCTGCTGACCTCAACTCAGAATTGCAGCCACTTTGGGGGGAGGCAGGTACCTACTAGCATACTATCTTTTCTTTAAAGGCAACCCTAGGTGATTCTGATGAGACAGTGGGTGACACCAATCTGGCTAATGATTATTATAATAGCAACTTGCTACCACTCAGATAACAGCACTCAGCAGATGCCAGGCCCTTCATTCACAGTAACTTTAATCCCCATAACAACCCTATGAGGTATGGAATTTTATTTTACCCATTTGATAAACGAGGAAACTGATTCAGAGATATTAAGCTACTTGCTCAAGTTTACATTGCCATTAAGTAGAGTTAAATTCCAGTGGTTTAAAATCAGAGTGGGTTCTTAACCACTTTTTGTAGGTATCATCTCTTGTTGAGCACAAATCTGAGCTGTCTTATAACTCTTGCTTCTCTTTCTCTGGCCCAGACTTCTCTCCCAAATTCCATATCCTGGCACTAAATCCCCTTCTTTATCCCCCACCCCAGCATCTCAAATGCCTCAAGTACCTCAAAGGCAATTAAGTGAGCTCATTATGTGTCCCTCAAATCTGCCTCTCCTTCCCAAGACCCTTTGCACACTGAAGCTCCAGAAACTCTAGGGCAGGCGTCCTCAAACTTTTTAAACAGGGGGCCAATTCACTGTCCCTCAGACTGTTGGAAGGCCAGACTATAGTTTAAAAAAAAAACTATGAACAAATTCCTATGGATATTGTACGTATCTTATTTTGAAGTAAAAAACAAAACGGGAACAAATACAATTCCCACCGCCGCATGTGGCCCGCGGGCCTTAGTTTGAGGACCCTTCTCCTAGGGCCTTCAGTGAATGTCCCACCCAGCCACTCTCAGGAACCTGGACTCCTTCTCTCTTTCCCTCACCCTACAACCTAAAGTCATCCTGTCCTGACAAATATGCCTTCTAGATGGCTCCATGCTACCCCTCGTCAAAGCTATCATTTTCTCTTACCTATTTACCTGCACCCTTCTCCTTACTGGGTATCCCTGTCCCTTTCCGTTTCCCATATCCACAGAATCATCTTCTGGAAACAAACCTGACCATAGCACACTACTCTATACTCCCTACCCAAGCTTTAAATCTTTGGTGTTTTTCTTCTGTGTTCTTGAGTAAAACCAGAAGTACTTAACAGGGCATTTAAGGCCCTCCTGTGTTCTGTTACAGCTCTAAAGAATACCCCACAAGTGACAATACCTCCAAATGTTTATTTACGCTTTTTTTCCCCACCTGAGTCTCTTCTGCCTTCTTCAACTGGGAAACTCCTATTCATTCTTCCAAATCCAGCCCAGATAGTCCCTTCTTGTTCTCTTCCCGGACTCATCTCACCCTGACCTCTGAACTCTCCCCTGTCTCATGTTAAACTCCCCCAACCTTTTTACCTCAGCTCAGAATTCTAGTTCCTTTAGGTGAGCTGATGCCTCAACCATAGCAGCTCCTTAAGGGGTGGGCTGCCTCTTCTACACGGCCGTTAGTTCCAAAGGAGGCAAGACAGCCTGGCTGTAAGTGCCTAGCCTGGTGTCTGGCACACAGTCAGCAATCAATAATGTTACTGAATTGGTTTTGCATTTCCATGATGCAACCAGGTCCCCCAGGGACCATGAGCTTTTTGAGGGTAGGGCCCTGGCTGCTAGCGTGGGGCCAAGTATCAGCAGTGTCATTCACATGGCAAGTGATAATCACTGCTTACAATCTGCTGACAAACAGTTCCTTTGGATTCTCAATACAGCCCTGAGCCCTAGTATGGCTTGGATTAGCTAACATTTTATAGGGAGTAAAACAGACTCAGGGAGAAAGGGACTTCCTGGAGGTCTCAAGCTAAAAGGGGAGGAGTTGTAGTGTGCATCACAACCTCTAATGGAGGAGGACCGAATCCCAGTTCCCCCTACAAAGGACCCTAAGGACCCTCAATACTGATGGGAAAAAGACAGAGGGACTAGTTATTTTGTTGAACATCAATATAATTTTTTTTTTTTAGTAGAGACAGAGTCTTACTTTATCGCCCTTGGTAGAGTGCTGTGGCATCACACTGCTCACAGCAACCTCCAACTCCTGAGCTTAGGCGATTCTCTTACCTCAGCCTCCTGAGTAGCTGGGACTATAGGCGCCCGCCACAATACCCAGCTATTTTTTGTTGTTGTTGTTGCAGTTTAGCTGGGGCTGGGTTTGAACCCTCCACCCTTGGTATATGGGGCTGGCGCCCACTGAGCCGCAGGCACTGCCTGAACATCAATGTAATTCTAAAGAAAAGATTTTTAGCCAGTTTATCTTTGCTGTAGTCTACCCTCCCCTACCAAATTGCTTCATCAGCACCTAAATTTACTCTCTTCTCTCAGAACCCCTGTACACAAAGCCAACCCTCACAGGACACATAAGACTGGAGAGAGTGCAGTGGCGCCTATAGCTCAAGCAGCTAAGGCGCCAGCCACATACACCGGAGTTGGTGGGTTCGAATCCAGCCTGGGCCTGCCAAACAATGACAAGTACAACCAAAAAATGGCCCGGCATTGTGGTGGGTACCTGTAATCCCAGCTACTCAGGAGGCTGAGGCAAGAGAATCGCTTAAGCCCAAGAGTTGGAGGTTGCTGTGAGCTGTGATGCCACAGCACTCTACCCAGGGCAACAGCTTGAGGCTCTGTCTAAAAAAAAAAATAATAATAATAATAATTAAAAAGACTGGAGAGAGTGGAGGTCAGTAGCTGCAAGAGGAAGGGAGGAAGGACAGAATTATGTTAAAACAATTTTCTTGATAAAAGAAAGAGCAATAGGAAAAGACAAAAAACAACTATAAGGACATTTCAAGTAAAAATGTACATGTTATAAAAATGCACAAGCCTGGGTGTACATGTGCATAGGTGTGCCATGAGAGTGCAAGCACAGCTGAGTTCTGAGCACTGGCTGGCAGGCAGGCCCAAGTGTGCAGGGCACACAGGCAAGGAAGTGTGAATGAGGGTGGAGGGGTGAGCTGAGTGTGTGGCCTCAACCAAGGGCTGGGAGTGCAGAGGCTGTACCAGGGAGTTATACATCTGCTCCTTCTTTAAGTTCTAGGTTCACTCATATAATCAGGAAAAAGCAGGGATTTTCATGTTCCCTGAAGCAAGAGTTAATAAGGAGCTAAGCACAGAGCTTCCTTAGATTTCCTGTCAGCACTATCTTCAGGATCCCATCAGATCTCTGATGCTTCCCAAGGGATCCTTGACCAGATATTTTCCCTTCTTGAAGAGCCCTCCTGGAACCACCATCCACGTCCTTTTCCAGCCGTCCCCTAATGCACTTCCCCTGTATTCCTAGGCCAGATCTGGCACCGGGTCACACTGAATCTTGGCCCTCATCCCTTCAGAAGCCAAAGTGGAGCCTTAGCCATCAACATTCTGCAATTCAGCCTCCCAGTCCCTGCCCCACTGCCCTCCAAGGGAATTCAGAGACTTGATTCCAGGGCAGCCTCCCTCTCAGTCCACAACTCAAGCAGGTAATGCTCCACACCCCTACGGGCTGTAACCCAGGGCCCCTGCACTGGGGTGGGAGTCGGGGGTGAAAAGGGGAGAAAGGCTAGCTCCTCCCCTTCTAAGGGTGGAAGAACCAGAGGGGCAGCATTCCACAGAAATGGGGGAGGGGGCCAAGCCGAGGAGGTGCAGAGACCTCAAGAGATGGTGAGAGAGAACGAGGAGACCTGGGAAGAGAGAACAAGATGACCGGGAGAGACGTATAACAGGGAGACAGAGACAGAAACCCAGACGGAAAGAGAGAATGAAGCCCAGACTGAGACGTGGCGGATGGGATGGGATCGGACGGGACGGGACGTGGGGCGGCGAACTTTCGGAGCGGGCCCGAGTGGACACGTCCTCACAGGACAGGTCGTTCTACGGCCTTGTGGGCGTTGCACCAGGGTGGGGGTTGGTACAGTCCGCCCGGCCCCTCCCCAGCCCGCGCTCGCGACTGAGGGAGGCGGGGGGCTCCAAATTCGCGCCTGGCACATCCCGGGACCGCACGTGCGCCGGGCCGCGAGCGAAACCGGGGCGCGTCTTCTGCGGAACTCCCGCCGGCTGGGAGGGGGCGCCTGTGCGGCGGGGGCGCGGCCTGGACCCGCCCGGAACCGGGGGGTGGTGGAGGCCGCGGGCAACCCCCGGAGCACGTCCGCGCCGGAGGGGGCCGGTGAGGCGGGACAGAGAGGGGGAGCAAAAACGCAAATGGGAAACTTTGCACCGGGAGGAGGGGGCGGGCTGCGGCTCAGGTGCGGCAGAAAGGGAAGGGGAGGGCGGAGAGGGCGGCGGGGAGCCAGCTAGCCGGCGGCGGTGGGGAGGCTTCTGCCGCGGGGTAAACGCGGGGAGGAGCCGCGAGGCTGGGCGGGGGGGGAAGGGGGCTTCGCCGAGGCTGCAGGCGCGGCAGGTGGGGGCGCGGCCAGGCCTAAGCGGCACCCTCAGCGCCCCCGGGACCGCCCCCAGCTTTCCAGGTGGACATGGGGGGAGGGCGGGGAGAACCGAGAAGGAACGGGCGCCGAGGGAACAGGAGGGAGGATTTGGGGGGCCACTCACCGCCTATCCAGGGGCCGTCGGTCCGCATGTCCCCCCCAAGCCGTTGGGGCCGCTGCTTCCGTTCTTCCGCCGCCGCCGCCGCGGCCACCTGGTCCTGTTCCCGCCACCGCCGCCCAAGCCGGAGCCGGAGCCGGAGCCGGAGCCGCCGCCGCCGCCGCCGCCGCCGCCTCGGCCGCCACCGCTCCCGCGCCAGCTCCAGCCGCGCGCCCCCGCTCGTGCTCGTGCTCGCGCCCGCGCCCCTGCCCCTGCCGTGCGCGCCCCCGGCGCCGCCCCTCCCCTCGTGCACTCGCGTTGTAGAGCCGCTGAGCAGCGGAGGCCAGGGGAAAACCACAACCCAACCCCAGGCCTAAACTGATTGGAACCCCAATACTGAGCCTGACCCGGCATAATGAGCTTTGACAGACCAAACTCCAATACTAAGTCCAGATCTTTCTAGTGGCTTCTAATCCTAACATGAACCTAATACTACTCTAGAACCCCATTTCCTCCGCATACAGATCTGAATTGATACAGAGCCCAGCCTCAAACCCAGTATTGAGTCCAAACCCCAAATGTCTCCCGAAATTTGCACAAGCGATAACTTTGATCTGAACCTCAGACCTCCAAAGACCAATTTTGACCCTAAAGCCCTTTATTACTTCTACCTACTGTCAAGCTTGATAGTGACTCTAGCACCAAGCCTGGACATTAGATGAACCCTTGTACCAATGCTAAACCCCCAATCCCTAAATGAACCCTAAAGTGCTATAGCTACTTTGCTGTGGACCCCAATATTTTCTGAACCCCAAGCCTTACATATAACTCCAATGCTGCACTTCCATTCCCAGGTAAACACTCTGAATTGGGATTCTCAGTTCCAGAATTGGGAGTGGATCCCAGAAAAGAACCACTACCACAGATACTGGCTCACCTATCTTTGAGACTATTTAGAACCCTAACTTGACTTAATTCTAATTGTAATCTTGGAACCCAAGATTCTGCCTTTGCAGAAATTCCACATGAGCCCATTAATGCCCAGACTCATCCTCTATTTCTTTTTTAAATGTTTTTTCCTATTATTTATTTCCTGATATTGATTAAGCAAGTGTAATTGGGTAAACACCTTATCACTCACCTTCTATTTCTCTGACCCGGTGTCAGCTCCAACTGAAGGCTAGCCAATATCTTTATGTTGATACCAATTCCAACTGTGGCTCCTGAATTCAAGGCTTAATAATGTCCCTCAAACCTGATATAAACCTTGGTATTGAGTTTCTGACTTCTCATACAAAACTCAAATGCTGACCCTCTAAATTTCTGGGCTAACCTCATAACCCATCTGAAGACATTCTCAGTCCTAATATTAGCTGGCAAGGACTTGGTGAGCTTTAAGCCAAAAGCCCCTGCCTCCAGACGCCCTCCCACAATCCAGTCCCTGCTACCATCACTTAAGTGTTAGCCAAAAGCCATGCCTGTACTCCTAACACTCTGGGAGGCTGAGAGGTGTATTACTTGAGTTCATAAGTTCAAGACCCACGCCGCCAATCTCTAAAAATTAGCTGGGCGTTGTGGCGGGTGCCTGTAGTCCCAGCTACTTGGGAGGCTGAGGCAAGAGGATCGCATGAGCCCAAGAGTTTGAATCTCTGTGAACTATGATGCTGTGGCACTCTACCAGGGGTGATATAGTGAAACTGTCTCAAAAAACAAAAAAGAGTCAAAGGCACACCCCACCTCCAGAGCCAGTAAGGCCTCACCAGCAAGATTTGGGGATCTATCTGCTCTGTGCTGTTTTACCTGAGTGAGCAGAAGAGAAGATGGGGTTTCTCTGATACTCCTGTGAGTTTGGACTCAAGTGAGAAATAAACAAGGTAAGGTTTAGGGGTTGTTGAGGCACCATGATTCTAGGAACACATTAATGTACAAGCAGGTCAAGGTTGTCTTGGGGTTTAGGCATTTGGGCTGAGGGATCAAATTCTGGTTATCACCTAATTCACTGCCTGCTTTTGGCCTAGACTTGGATTCATAAAAGGTGCATGTGCGCCCCCTGGTGTGTGAGAAGGGGATGGGACTGGCTCCAGAGATTCTGGGTAAACAATTTGGTCGGAAAGATAAATACATAAAAAATGAATATTCCCAGCGAGTGGTTTTTCACCTTTGGTAATTGTGGTTTACCATGGGGAAGGTATTACAACTTTTATGCATTTTAAAGCATTTTTGGCCTTTTTTCCAGAGCGTTAAGGACATGGGGGTTCTTCCTTAAACTTAGAAAAGTATAGTTTCAGCCAATTATGCTTGCTCATTACTGACTTATAAAAACGGCCCTTAGACCATAAACGCCTATAACTCAAAGGAGTAGGGCGGCAGCCCCACATACTGGAGATGACGGGTTCAAACCTGGCCCTGCCAAAACTGAAAAACAAACAAACAAAAAAGACAGAAAGAAAAAAACGGTCCTTCCTGGGGCACTTGGCTTCACAGGTCCACACTCTTGTCATGGATATGCTTTCTTTAATTCCTTCACCACATCTTTTGCTTTTCTGAGGCTCTGTCCTAGGCCTCCTCTTTCCTCCCGTTTTGCCCCCTTTCTCTGGGCCATCTTGACCTCTACCAACCGCACGCTAATGACTTCCAAATCTCTATCTCCAGTCTGGGTCTCTCTCCTGTGCTCCAGATCCCTATAACTAAGAGCCTTCTCCACAGTGCTCTCTGGATGTCCCTTAAGCAAACTGAGTCCATGCCTGTCCCACCCCAGATCTGCTTGCCTAAATACTCCCATCTGGGACAGGGATACCTCAGTCACTTAGTCACTGAGCCAGAAATGCAGAGACTTACTCTCCTGTACCCGAGTCCAGGCAGTCATCAGTCCTGCAAACTTAGAAAAATAGCGACTAGAGACCATGTGGCTCCATGAGGGATACATGCAGAGAGTTTCTGACCCCATAAAACCAAACTGGTCATGAAATCTTTTGCACGTAGTGACAAAATAATGTCCCTTGAGACTTGCCCTATCTTGGGTGGAACCTCTGCACTGGGTTAAGGGCTTGCCACCCCAGTCCTTTTTTAATTTTATTTATTTATTTATTTTTTGAGACACAGTCTCACTATGTCACCCTCAGTAGAGTGCCATGGCTTAAGTGATTCTCTTGCCCCCAGGTAGCTGGGACTACAGGCACCCGCCACAATGCCTGGCTATTTTTTGTTGCAATTGTCATTGTTGTTTAGCTGGCCCAGGCTGGAATCGAACCCACCAGCTTGGTGCATGTGACTGATGCCATAACCACTGTGCTACGGGTGTCATTCTGCCACCCCAATTCTAAGCCTGAGTGTCATCTCTTTCTGTATCTGCCTCCCCCACTTATAGATTGTGAGTTCCTTGAGGGCAGAAGGGATGAGTCTCCCTTGTCCATTGGCCAGCACAGGGGCCTCATATAACAGATGATAAATATTTGTTAAAGGAATAAAAAAAAGTTTCTCCACTTTTTTTTGAAACAGAGCCTCAGGCTGTCGCCCTGCGTAGAGTGCTATGGCATTACAGCTCACAGCAACCTCAAACTCCTAGGCCCAAATGATTCTCCTACCTCTGCCTCCCAAGTAGCTGGGACTACAGGCGCCCGCCACAACGCCTGTGGGAAGCCGCGGGGGACTCCCCCCGCTTTTGCTCCTGCTATGGCTGAGGTTTGACCTTCGCTGAGAAGAAACTGGCAGAAGGGCGACTCCTGTGGCTCAGCGAGCAGGGCGCCGGCCCCATATACCGAAGGTGGCGGGTTCAAGCCCGGCCTCGGCGGAACTGCAAAACAAAAAAATAGCCGGGCGCTGTGGCAGGCGCCTGTAGTCCCAGCTACTAGGGAGGCTGAGGCAAGAGATTCGCTTAAGCCCAAGAGCTGGAGGTTGCTGTGAGCAGTGTGATGCCACGGCACTCTACCCAGGGCGATAAAGTGAGACTCTGTCTCTACAAAAAAAAAAAAAAAAATCCAGTGGGGAAAAGATTCCCTATTTAACAAATGGTGCTGGGTGAACTGGCTGGCGACCTGTAGAAGACTAAAACTAAAGCCACATCTCTCAACACTAACTAAGGTAGACTCTCACTGGATTAAAGATTTAAACTTAAGACATGAAACTATCAAAATATTAGAAGAAAGTGCAGGGAAAACTCTTGAAGGAATTGGCTTGGGTGAATATTTTATGAGGAAGACTCCCCAGGCAATTGAAGCA
>CAUYON010034065.1:0-10063 GCA_963573935.1 Arctocebus calabarensis
TGTGTTTGGGATTGGAATGTTCTTCCTTTTCCAGTTGCTTGAGATATACCATTATGTTCTTAATGTCCTCTCTTTCTGTTCTCTTGAGGAAGGTTTGCAGTGCTATAAATTTTCTTCTTAGGACTGGCTTTGTGGTATCCCAGAGATTCTCACAGTTTGTGCCTTCATTGTTGTTTTGTTCCAAAAATTTGGTAATTTCCTTCTTAATCTCGTTTATGATCCAGCTATCATTCAGCATAAGATTATTTAGTTTACATGTTTTTGTATGAGTATGCAGATTCCTGTTGTTATTGAGTTCAACTTTTATTCCACGAAGGTCTAAGAAGATGCAAGGAATAATTTATATTCTTTTAAATTTGCTGAGCTTAGACTTGTGACTTAAGATGTGATTGATTTTGGAGTATATTCCATGGGCTGATGAGAAGAATGTGTATTCAGTTTTGTTAGGATGAAATTTTCTGTTGATGTCTGTTAAATCCAATTATTGAATGGTTAAGTTTAAGTCTAAAATTTCTTTGCTTTGCTTCTTTTTGGGGGATCTGTCCAACACTGCCAGAGGAGTGTTAAAATCTCCACCTATTATGGTGCTGAAGGAAATCAAGCTGCTCATGTCTGTTAGAGTCTCTCTCATAAATTGAGATGCATCTGGTTGGGTGCATAAATGTTAATAATTGAAATGTCATCATGTTGAGTGTTACCCTTAACAAATATGAAGTGACCGTCCTTATCTTTCCTTGCTTTTGTTGATTTAAAGCCAGTCATATCTGTGAATAATATTACAATACCTGCTTTTTTCTGATTTCCATTTGCCTGAAATATAGATGACCATCCCTTCACTCAGAGTCTATATTTATCTCTTAAGGTAAGATGAGATTCTTGTATGCAACAGGTATCCAGCCTGAGGTTTTGTATCCAGTCAGTGAACCTATGCCTCTTTCAGGGGAAATTTAAGCCGTTCATGTTAATTGTAAATATTGGTAAACTTGGTAGAACTTTGGATATTGAGCTTTTTGAAAGTCCAGTGGGCATTTTTAATCTTTTTGCCACTGTTGAAGTTGGAATTTTATCAAAAGTTTGTGAGTGAGCAGAGAGATCTGCAGCATTCTAATATTCTTCCCCTTGTAGGTTATGGTTTTCTTCCATCTGGCTGCTTGCAGAATTTTGTACTTTATTTTCACTTTGGTGAATCTGATTATTATGTTCCTAGGAGATGTCTTATTCTGGTTGAGTCATGCTGTGATTGTGAAACTGTCTGCTATGTGAATTTCAGAATGTCTTGGCATGTCTGGGAAGTTCTTCATTATCTCATGAAGAACAGCATGTTTGCCTTTCAAAGCCTCCTTGTCACCTTCAGGAATTCCTATAAGGTAAATATTAGTTTTCTTCGAATTATCCCAGTGCTCTCTGAGAGAAGGATCTGTTTTGGCTCTCCACTTCTCTTCTTCTTTGAATGTTTTTGAGTATTTAAAAGCTTTGCTTTCAATGTCAGAAATCTTTTCTTCTGCCTGTTACATTCTGTTACTGAGGGGTTCTACTGTATTTCTGAGATCTTTGAGGGCTGCAAATTCTTGTCTCTGTGTGTCAAAGTCTTTGGTGATTTTGTCTTTGAATTCATTGAATTCTTGAGACAACTTTTGAATTGCTCCTTTAATTTCTAATTCCAACTTTGCCTCCCTTCTATTAATTTTATTTGCAATCCAAATTCTGAATTCAATTTCTGAAATCTCAGTCATCTGTTTATGAATGGTATCTTCAATTGTGTCTGCCATGTTGTTCCTTGGAGGAGTTGACTTACTCTAGTTATTCATGTTAACAGATTTTCTCCATTGTCTGCCCCATGTTTATTTTAAACTGTTTAGCTAGATGAGCAGATAAGGAGAAGTTTGGTTTGGGGTTCCCGGAGTAGTGTTTAACCAGCCCTTTCCCTGAGAGCTAGAACTGGTGTCTGTACCTTTTCTCCTGGAGCTTTGCAAAGGACCCGTACAGTGCTATGGCCTGAGATACCAGGGACCTGCTTGGTGTGATGGGGCTAAGTGGCTCTGTCTTGTTTTCAGCTGGTCTCTGTCCTACCCCAGTGCATCAGTTACTGTGGGTTGAAGTTTCAGCTGTGGAGAAATACCAGGAATTAAGTCACCCTGCTCCCGACGGGTAACAACTGGAAAAGGAAAATCAAGCCTTCCCACAGCCACACATCCAGGATACCACTTTGGATAGTGTTCGGGTGATTATTCCAGTTGAAGAGATCCAGATCAACTATTCCAGTCAGCACTGGTATGAGGTGGAAGAGTTCAAAAGGTCTCCAGCAACAAGGTAGCAGGGGTCTGCTGGCAGCTCAAGTATGACTCGCTCTGGTTCTCCGTGAGGTCAGAAGGACCCACCCAGCAAATGGGTCTGGGAAGGTTAATGCCTCCTTCTCCACCTTGCACCTCTATCACACCCAGTCACTGGTGTCTCTGCAGGGCTGTGACCTAGTTCCCTCCAATGAGTGAATGCTCTAGGGGTTTGTGCCTGCCTGAGCCACAGGGAGATCTATGTCTCCTTGGCCAGGCCACCACTCTGTGCCACTATCCATCAGGGGAGGTGAGGCCTGACAACCCTGGTTGCTTTAATGGAGGCTGGGGCAGTTCACTCAGTTCCAGCACCGCCGCCTTGATTGATGTTGCTGACAGAACAGAACAATTTCACATAATTTGTTTCTGTCCTTGCTATATTCCCCTGCAGACCAGATGCTGTTTGAGTTCAAAGAAGCTGCAACTTAGCCCCAGTCTGTGCTGCTGCATGAAGCTTACATGTCTTTCTCAGCTGCAATCTGTGTTGGGGCAGGTGTGGTTAGAGCTCACACTCAGCCCTTAGTTCCAGCCTCTACCTGCCTTTGTCTCAGCTCTGATCCCCTGAGGACTGGTGCTTCTTAGGCTCACTAAAACAGTCCTTCTGGCTCAGCCCTGCCTAGGGATTATGCCATCTCTGTGCATGCACATTCTAGTCTCTGGCCTGCGGTGCCCCGCCCAGGCAGGTTCCACCTCAGGCCTACCCTTTATTCATGGGGCCTGTGTTTCCATCCCAGATCTGTTCTATCAGTGGCTGCCACCAGAGAAAATGCCTGGCTTCTTCTGGTTGCCCAGAGAGGCAAGGAGTATCTCTCCAAAATATCCCTGGGGTGTGAGCCCTATTGTTCCCGCTGCTGCTGCTCTGTGCTATAGGGCTCTGCCTCTCCCTCTCCCGTATGATTCCCTCAGTTCACCATCTTCTTCTTACTCCCATTCTGCAGAATCAGCACAGATCAGCAACAGCCCATACCTTGACCACACCTTTTGAGAAAATGCCCAAGAATCTGGATTCCATGGGAGACAGGCTTCCAGAACTGGGGTGAGTGTGGAGGGGAGTGCTGGGAGTTTAGAGCTGCAGGTAGAGAATATATATAGTTTCATATAGTTTTATGTCTGGTGAGAGAGTACCTTGGCACATTCATAAATCTTCTCTAGGGATGGAGTTCTGGTTTTTAGAGGATCTCTCCTGTGGGAGAAAATAGGAGGGGATCTGAACTCTGGCTTGCTTTTTTGTATAGATTATTCTGTGAGCTGTTCTCATGGGGGAGGAGACTCCCATCTGCTTGGTGATGGATTTTGTACCTATTGTTTGTTTACTTGGGGATGCAGCTTGCCTCAGCAGGGTTGATGTGTGTTCTTCAATCTTGTCTCTTGGCTCAGCTCCAAGAGCTCTCATTGGCTTGCTTGCTAAACTTCTGTCCTTTAACTCTCTTCTGGATGGGAGACTCTATGAAAAGCTGGCTACAGTCAGCCATCTTGCCTCCACTCCCCTGTTCAAAGGGCTTTCAAGGAGGTACTCTTGAGGCAGTGTTGGATGAGTGTCAGGGAAGTGCCAAGTAGCCGGACATTCTCTGAAACCTGCCACAAGTTTAAACAAGCTCTCACAGCAAAGCCGTCCTTCACTCCCCTCCTAGCCTCTCTGAAGAGACAAGGCATGAATATCAGGAAGCTGGGTTTCCCAATGGGCTGAGTCTCACTGGACATCCCACCAAATGTAAATAGAGGACCCATGCAACCATATATATACCCTTGGACAAAGCTCAGAGAGAGAGCCTTTTCCCCCTGACTTGGATTGTTTCTCTCTGCCAGGAGCTTTGGTTTTTTGGTATTTTTTTCTGTAAAATAAATTCTGTCTTACCCTGATCTGTGGTCCTTGGATTCATTCTTTGAATCACCAAGACCCAGAACCCACTGAAGATGAAATTCTGGTATCAGTATTACATGGTACAAATATACCAAATATATTAATTCATTCCCCATTGAAGATATTTGCATTATTTCCAGTTATTGCCTCTTATTAGTAAAGCTATTTGGAATATCTGTGTAGAAATATTTTTATAAGTGTCATGTTTTAATTAGTTTGAAGTAAATATCCAGAGTAAGTTTTCCAGATAACATACAGTATAATTTTAACTTTAATGAACTGTTAAGCTGTTTAATTCTTTTCATTCCTGCCAGTAGAGTTCTAGTGGCTCCAGTTGCTACCCTATGTTCGTGTTTCTAACTGCAGATATTTTAGATAGCAGGAAGTCACATCTCATTGTACATTTAATTTACACTTTCCTGAAGACTTGTGATGTTGAGGATCTTTTTATGTGCTTACTTGCAATTTTTATATTTGTGTTTATGAAGTGTATGTTTAAGCATTTTACCCAAGTTTTTGTTGTCTTATTTTTTAAAAAATGTATCCTACATATAAATCTTTGTTAAATAAATGTATGCAGGAGAATTAATCCCAGTCTACAGCTTTCATTTCTGTTTTTCTAATGGTATATTTAGAAAAAAAAGGTTTTAATTATGATAGATATATGAAAATATTGAGTCTTCAAATTCACAGATATAATAAATCTCTTATTTAGACCTTTAATTTTCTCATGTATGTTTAATAGTTTCATATAGCTGTTTTAATCATATTTGGGCAGGGCTAGGATGAATGAAAATTATGAGTGAATATATACTTTTCCAGGTGTGATACAGATATAAAAATTGATGCATATATATAAAAACTTAAAGACTTTAACTGTGTAGGTGACAAAGAGGTTTGTGTTAGGAACACAAGAATTGATCTTTAAAAAATTATGAGGGCAAATAAGCCATTTCTTAATTCAAGTCCTTCGTAGCTGAGTGTGATGTAAAGGTGAATGTTAAGCATTTAGCAGTGAGCCAAACATCTGACACTGTTAAATGTTTTCTGAAAATATTTCTACGCAGGAAAGAAGCAGCAATATAACTGAGCAATGAACAGCTGTTGACTAACTAAGGATGGAGAAAGAGCTTTAAGGCTGATGACAGTTACAGCTTGAATAGCTTAGACAGGCAAGGTAGACAAGATAAATACCTTTCCCCCACCGTTGGGTTTAATCTAATTAAGTTCAAGCTTCTTCCCATCTTTTCCATATCATAGGGAGTTACTGCCACTCAACTTGATCCAAGGAAGATTTGCCATGGCTTTTAGCTGGGTTCATTATCTCATATACTTGGTACTAATATTATTGGAAGAGACCTCAACTGTACTGCAAGTGGGATGTGTGACAGTTTCAGCTAAGATGGATGCGGCTGTTCCTAGTATTTGAAATATTTTCAGAGAGTTATTGTATAAAGCGATGAACTCCTTTGAGAATCCTTTCATGCGTTTTGTACTTATTCACTGAATTTAGTTTCCAGGTAGATTTGCGTTCCTTCTTTTATTCTTTTCTTTATTTCATTGTTTTTTTCTATCTGAGCACTTTTATCTCTATTCATGTGCCATTAGAAGCAGAGTTAGTGCTGAATGGCAGACTTGACAGAATAGCTTATTATTTTCTAAATGCACATTATAAATAGGGTTATAATAAAATAGGGTTAGAAATAGGGAAACGGCTTAAAGAAAAATTTGATTAAGCCAAAGTTTAAAAGCATTCCAATTGTTTTAAAATAGCATGCTATAAGGAGCCAAAGCTGCAATAAGACAATTTGAGACCACATTTAATTATACATATGAGTGGCATGTTATAAGGAAGAATAGATTCCAGTTCAGACTGGCTATGTCTATCATAAGTCAAACTCTTCAGGGAAACTTTTATATTTGCCTGGAAATTTAAAAAAGAAACCAGGGGAATCCTAATGAAGGCAATCACAAGACTTTAAGTGAAATACTCTACAGAAGATCTGTGTGTGGACAAAGTTTGTGTAAGCAGGTATAGTGGAATTGGTTTTGGATTATCTCTAACACATTATAGACAGCTCCTTTCAATTATCTCCTGTCTACACATATATATTCAGTTTAAAAGTTATTAACACTTGAAAATTCATTTCACCTCCCCACCAAAGTAAACTTTTTGGATGTTAAAGAGAAAATAGAGAAAGACAGTATGGCAATAGTCATTCATATCCCTGTTCTTATACCCTGATCCAGCTAGATAGTATTTCAGGAAAGGATTCTTTTTTCCCCAAACTTTTGTAATTTATAATGTACAGGTGACAGTTTTTGTTTTCTTCCATGACCCCATTATTTGGCAAGTTCTTACAGGCAATGTAGTCAAGGTTGAGTAGGGTTTTAAATCGTCCCCAGAAAAGCAAATTGTACCCTAAAGATATTCTAAGGCATGAAACCCCAGTTCTGCCCATTTTGCAGGGTCCAGCTATTCTTTGCTGGCCCTTCCTCAAGAATGACATTGTACCTGAAGCCTGGGTAGCAGGAAGTAAAGGCAGATTGTGCAGGTGGGTGAGCAGAGGGTTTTGCTGGACTTGCTTGCTCTTTGTGGGCATCCAGTTTGGGGAAGATGTTTACTAGTGAAGATGGAGGGAGGAAGTTAGCAAAGGAAGAGAGAGAGAATAATGATGGCAGATATTAGACAAAGGCGACCTTTTATTCAGTCTCATGGTAGATTGGAAACCTCTGGAATGCTGAATAGATCAAAAGATGTTATTTGGATATTTTTGCCCCACTATGGGTCCTTAATCTCTTAGTGCCTCATTTTCTGTCTCTGAAAACTATACTTACTCCTAATATTTCTATCATCTAATTGTGAAAATCTCATGAGTTAATATTTGCAATTAGCAAAGGAAGGCACTACGACAGCAAGCTTAGTCAGGTGTGGTGGCTCACGCCTGATCACTTGAGGAATTTGAGAACAGCCTGGGAAACATAATGAGATTCCCCTCCCCATGGAAAATGAGCAAAATTAGATATGGTGATACATGTCCATAGTGCTACATACTGGGGAAACAGAGGCAGGAGGAAACAGCCCAGAAGTCTGAGGCTGCAGTGAGCTACTAGTGACTTGTAATTGTGCCACAGCATACCAGCCTTGTGTAGAGAGAGTCTGTCTTCTGTCTCAAAAAAAAAAAAAAAGAAAGAAAAAAAAATCCTGACACAAAATCAACTTATTTCAGTACAGTCTTTATCATTAAGAGTTGGTTAAAGTGACTCACAGTAGTATAAATGAAATAGTTTCACAGGCTAGGTGTCACATTTCTTTGCCTAACATTATCTTTGACTCATTGTTAATGCTAATCACAAGATATCGAGTTTCTAAATTCTAGCATAACAACCTTTTTGCTTGTCTCCTTCCAAGAGACCAAACCTTTACTCTTATAAAAGTTCCAATACCTGGTATGGGTACCAGCCTTATTTTTATTTCAACTTCTCACATTTAGATTTTTCAGAAATATTCTCTATGTTAGGAAATAGCACATATGTAGGAGAAAATTTTATTTAGAAAGAGGTGGATATCTGACAAGTTTCAAGCATCTCAATTCTGGGTTCAAATCACCAAAGGCCCAGAATGACGAAATGACTTGCTCAGGGAACACGGGTGCTGTGAGGGGCGCAGAGTGCTGGTGTTCTGCTCGCCATTCCAGCTCTCCTGCTTCTCCCTACACTGTTCTTTCCCAAAGTGGTTAAGAGCACAGATTGGAAGTCAGATAAATATGGATCAGATAGCATTTTTACCACAATTGACCTTTGAACAACATGAATTTGACATGCACAGATCCACGTACACATGAATTTTCTTCTGCTTGTGCTGTCTCTGAGACAGCAAGACCAACCCCTCCTCAGCCTGCTATGTTTGAAGATGATTAGGAGGAAGGCCTTTATGATGACCCCCTTCTACTTATGAATAGTAAGTGCATTTTCTCTTCCTTAAGATTTTCTTGCAATATTTTCTTTTCTCTAGTTTACTTTGTTGTAAGAATACAGTATATGTGTAAGTGTACATAACACAGAAAATATGTGTTAATCAACTGTATATGTTATTGGAAAGGTTTCCAGTCATTAGCAGACTATTCACAGTTAAGTTTTCTGTGAATCAAATATTTTCAATATCATGGGGGGGGGGTGGTTGACATCTCTTACCCCACGTTGTTCAAAGGTCATTTCCACTTATGCACATATACTTTATACCACACATAAAGTATTTAACTTCTTTGAGACTTAATATTCCCACCTATGAAATAGGGGTGATGAGCTTGCTTATCTCATAGAGTGAGGTAAAGATTTATGCTCAAGCACCCCAATCGGTACAGATGATCAACACATTGAATCCCACAAAGGCATGAATGTATTCATGATCTATGTGTACATGACTTAATACAAAAAAAAAACCCTTAAAAATAATGATAATAATAATAATAAAATTTATGGTCAAGTGCTAGACTCAGTCTTAGACATAATACAGGATGACCATAAAGTTTGTGTGCAGTTTAAAATAATGTGCAATTTAAAATTGCTCATGAACTTTATGGCCACTCTGTATATGCATAATGAACATTAATTATCATTCCATTATAATTTACTAAATCACATTCTTACCAAATACTAGTTTATGACAATGATACTTTTGAACCTATATGTGTACTTGCATCCCATTGATGGTAGTACATTTGGACTTACATGCTTAAAATCTCCAGCTCTTCATTCCCTGGGGGAGTGATACATTTATTAGACATAAATCAGGCTCTTTAATCAGTGCAG
The DNA here is from genome assembly GCA_963573935.1 of Arctocebus calabarensis. Classification (NCBI taxonomy): domain Eukaryota; kingdom Metazoa; phylum Chordata; class Mammalia; order Primates; family Lorisidae; genus Arctocebus; species Arctocebus calabarensis. The sequence goes on from CAUYON010034065.1 coordinate 9,004, forward strand.
GATAACTGTTGCTACAAACAATTTTCAAATCTTAAAAAAAATACAGTTTTGCTTCTCACTCATTAACTAGTATGATGCAGGGCTACTGTGGGTTTCCCCATATGGTCATTGAGGAATTGGGCTTCTATCCTTTAGTGCTTGCATCATGTATTTTCCAGGGTTTTGAAGTCCTACACTGGGTCCTTTGCCTATGGCAGACCACAGAAGAGCAAGAGCATTTTAAAGGTTTGGCCTGAAAGTGGCAGTCATTACTTTTGCTTACATTCTACTGAAGATGTGAATAAATGAAAGGTCAAATTTCCTTCTACAGGTTACAGCTCAGAAATTTCCAACTTCATTAATTAAAAGTATCACCAAATGATTCATATGAAACACTCATTATTGCTATTTAGGAAATTCATGCTATGGGTACTGTATTTCCATGCTATTCATAGCCCAATTTCACTTAATTAAAAACTTGAAAAGGGGGAGGAGCCAAGATGATGTTCTGTAGCCAGTTTTCTGCAGATGCTCCCGTACAGAAGGAGAGTTAAAGGACAGAAATCTAGTGAGAAAGCCAACGGTTTGGAGCTGAGCCAAGACACAAGGTCGAGGAACGCACATCAACCCTGCTGGAGCAACCTGTGACACCAAGGATACAAATAAAAGGCGCAGAGCACATCACAAAGTGGACGGGAGTCCCCTCTGCCAAGAGAACAGCTTGCAGTATACTCCATACCTCCATACAAACAAGCAAGCACAGTCCAGATGTCCTCCCACTCTACCCCACAGGAGAGGCCCTCTAAAAACTGGACCTCCTTCCCCTACTAGGGTGCCGCGGTACTCTCCTGCCAGGCATAGAGGTGTATAAAACTGTATATATTCTCTACCTGCAAGTTTGAACTCCCGGTACTCCCCTCCACTCTCACCCTGAGGTTTGGAGGTCTCTCCCCCACGGAGTCCAGATTCTTGAACACTTTCTTGAAGGGTGTGAACAGGACATGGGTTGCCACTGGTCTGTGCCGCTCTCCCAGCTTGGGAATGGTGAGAGAGTGAGCCAAAAGGCTGGCTGGCTGAAAAA
>CAUYON010034068.1:0-16504 GCA_963573935.1 Arctocebus calabarensis
GGCTGTAACAGGGAGTGTGCAAGGGAGGGGAGGGGTCAATCCGGAAAATTATTTCTCTGTGCTGGGAGGAGGTGGGTAGATGTCCCCAGGCTGTGTTTTGACATTTAAGCCTGGCTTGGGCGCCCTTTTTGGGCCCTCACAGTCTACACTGCTCACATCTACAGTAGTATGAGATAATGCCTTAGGCCCTTATATTCACTCACCACTCATTCACTGACATACCCAGAGCAAGTTTTGGTCCCATAAGTTCCATTCATGGTAAATTCTATCCAGAGGCACCATATTTTGTCTTGTATACTGTACTTTTCTAGGATTAGATGCACAAATACTTACCATTCTTTTACAACTGCTTACTGCATCCCACACAGTAACATGCTATACAGGTGTGTGGCCTGGGAGCGACAGGCTATGCCACAAAGCCTGGGTATATAGCTGGTAGGCTACACCATCGAGGCTTGTGTAAGTACACACAATGATGACAAAATCACCTCTGAACACATTTCTCAGACATATCCTCAGTGTTAAGCAATGGATGACTGTACTACCTCTTGTAGATTATAAACTCTTGTTTAACCTCTCAAAGCCCGAGACAAGGCCTTAAATGGAGCAGAGAGTGAATAAACATTTGATGGATTGAAATGGAAAAAGAAAGTATTTCAAAACATCAAGTTCAAAGAGCATATTTCCTGCAGTTAACAGTGCTTCACACAAACCCCATGTAATGCCATGATCTTGTCTCATCGTCACACCTCTTTCCCTATCTACGTACATCTCTGGTGGAGGCAGAGAGTCTAGTCCTTGGCACCAATACAAAAATCTGTATTTGTGGAGCAAATGAATGAAGAAAGAGGAAGCCACCTTCAGGGAAACTACACATTTTGTGTATATATCCTTTTATGTTGTTTCCACCTACAAAAGTGTTAGTTCCATGAAAACAGGAAGGGGCATCTATTTGCTCACTGCTATCATGAACACACCTAGGACAATGCTGAAGAAAGAACAGTCACTAAAGACTCACTAAATGAGTGCTTTTGAATGAATGAATTAAATGCTAAAAGAAAACAGTGTGCTGTGCTCAGTCCTGGAGCTAGAAGAGGAAAAATAAAGAATCACCCAGTATGGTAGAAAACATCTCTCACCACTCCTAAATGTAGATGGTATCTGAAGACTAAAGCTTTTCTGCTAGAAAAAAATTATTTTCACGTATGTGATAGTAGCACTTCTCAGAAGCACAGCCGGGGTATTTTTAAATGAAAATTGTAGAATATTGGTACCTGTACTCAGGACCATCCTGAGTCCCAGGCAAGATGCTGGCACGCCCCCTCCCACAGGGTAAGGACTTCCTGGGGCAAAGGCATACGCCCACCAGAAGCACAAAAGCCTTTTCTGGATCGTGTGCCAAAGACTCGCATTCTGAAAACGCCTGGTCTTGTTCAATCACAGAACCTGCACAGGCTTCTCCCTCCCAGAGACCCTCCCAAGAGAGAACTAGTCCTCAGTGCGCAATCCTGAGGCCCTCGGGTGGAGTGTGGACCAAACGGACACGCAGACTCGGGGGTCCACGTGAGCACTTCCTGTTTCTGGTCAGACATGTTTCTGGTCTGCCAAGAGTCTGAAAACTCAAAATTCAAACCTGGCCTTTAACATGGATATGATGGTGGCTTGTCAGAGGAGGGAAATTTCCAAACCTACTTTATTCTTAGTCTGATTTATAACTTTAAAATTTTCAGATATAGAGTATGTGGCACTCCATTCACATTCTAGCCCTGGGTACCACCACTGTTGGGGCAAGGCTGCCCATCAGAGAAACTGAGGCTCAGGGCAGATAACCACCTTGCCTGCGGGCACAGGGCCAGTAACTGGAAGAGCCAGAACCCCAATCCAGTTCTTCACAGTCTATCAGAAGCGGGGCAAACCTCTCACTCCACTTTCCCCCTTGGGAGTGCTCTGTGTGTGTTCCTTCATATCAGCACACTGCAATTCCGGAGCTTCCGCAGAGGCGAGGCACCAGCAGCACACAGCCCATCCTCTCTCCTAAGCACTCTGTGCTTTCTTCTTAATACCACAGCAGCCAAATGTGGGCAATCCTGTCCAAATGGTCGTTCTGCGTGTGCACACGTGTAAATACCTGCAGCGCAGACGGTATCTGTGCTAGAGGAAAGCAAGCAGTGGCACATGCCTCAGGAACCTCACAAGATGAAGCCTGAGGCTTCTGAACGCACATCTTTTTACAACTCTAAACCCAGAAGTGCATTAGCGTTCTTGCAAAACAGGCTCTGCAGCAATTTTAAAAGCTCACATATAATACCTTCGTAAGACCTGTACTTACAGGGACCCTTTCATCCAAGAAATTCAAAGTACTTTACCAGCTCAGAGCCATTCATCCAAACACTCCAGGGAAGTACACAGGTGGCCTGCGTTATACTCATTGAGGAAGAAACTGAGGCAGGCTGACAGCTTTAAGTACCATTCTTTAAAATAGTCTTTGCTTTTTGAAAATGAATAGCTTTAAGCATGCACCAAAAAAAAAAAAAAAAAAAAAGCATGCCACTAGTAAAGGGGGGAAAAGAGATTTACACTACTTTTATAGAAAGTAAATTGAATGTAACAAAACTAAATACTATGTCACAGAATCTACGCCTTGCTGTAGTTCTTTCAACAAAATGGGCCATGAAAAATTCATGCTCAGTCCAGTCCCTGCAAATGGCTTACTGTCGAATGAGATACTACTGCCTTCCAAAAAGCAAATTATATAATCAGAAACTTTAAGAGAGAAGTTGCAAGATGTTTTTCCCTCAAAGGTAATGAAGCAGTTTACACCTTTGGCCAAACCAGCACTTAGCAAAGGTGATCAGCATATTCTCTTGGGATTAGACGGAATCAATATCAAGCCATGGAGATTAGCTTCATTTGCTTTTTAGTGGGAAATAAATGGGAAGCGTGTCTGAGAATAATGGAGAAAGAGTCTTTTCATAAATATGGGAGGCAAGGAGTTCAGAAAAAATAAAATCTTTATTTTACCTTAATATAATCAAAACAATACATTTGTACTAAATATATACACCTGAAAGTTACGTTCGTAACAATGAACAACACCCAGTGAGTGCTTTTGTGTGCTGACCACTGTTCTTTCTGCTTATAGGTAACCCATTTTACAGACAAAGAAACAGAGGCTCAGAAAAATTAATCCGAGCTTACAGCAGAGTTAGAAAAATAGTCATTCATTCACTCAATAACCCAAAGTATATAGAATCTAAAATCTAATAATGTACATAAATTTCTCCTAGGGACTTCACAATCTAATGGAGGAATACCCAGGTAAAACAACTGTCAAAAAGGCATATACAAGGCATCATGGCAATGTGCTGGAAGCTGAACTGACTGAGGGGCAGGGGCAGAGAATAAGAAAGACTTTGCAGAGATGTCCATTTTAAAGACAGACCAAAGAAGAAAGGAAAGCCAGACTGATGGAAATGCCATGTGAATGCATAAAAATATAAGAGAACCTATTCTGGGTCTCTAGGGTTGTCTGGCATGGCTAGAGAGAACCAGGATGCAAAAGAAGAGGTGGTAGGCTCAGTGATTAGGGTGCTGGCCACATAAACTGGGGCTGGAGGGTTGGAACCCAGCCCGTGCCAGCTAAACACAATGACAACTGCAACAAAAAAATACCCAGCCATTGTGGCAGGCACCCATAGTCCCAGCTGTTTGGGAGGCTGAGGCAAGAGAATCACTTGAGCCCAAGAGTTGGAGGTTGCTGTGAGCTGTGATATCACAGCACTCTACTGAGGGTGACAAAATGAGACTTTGTCTCTAAAAAAAAAAAAAAAGCTAGTAAAACATAGTCCTAGTCCTGCACTGCACAGGCAGGGACAGGAGGAATTGGATATTAAGAATTAATTCCTTTTGGAATTGTGTATATCTTGTTTCCCCAACAAGATATAAATCTCCTTGAGGGGATTTTGTGGTATCCTTGAAAGGATACCACAAACAAAGCTAACAGACAGCCTTTGGAATGGGAGACTTTCGCAAGTTACAAATCTGACAAAAATTCAATAACTAGAATCTTTAGAGAACTCAAACAACAAGAAAGCAAAGAAGCCCATTTCTATGTGGGCAAGAGATTTGAACAGAAACTTCTCTGAAGATGACAGATGCACGGTCAACAAACACATGAAAAAATGCTCATTGTCTTTAATCACCAGAGAAACAAATCTAAACCACTCTAAGGTATCACCTGACCCCAGTAAGCTGAGCGCACATTGCAAAGTCCCCAAAGCGCAGATGCTGGCGTGGGTGTGGATGTTCCATTACAAACTAATACAACCTTTATGGAAAGAAGTATGGAGAATCCTCAAAGAACTAAAAGTCGCCCTTCCGTTTGATCCCACAACTCCATTACTAGGTATGTACGCAGAAGAACAAAAAGCATTTTACCACAAAGACATTTAACCAGAATGTCTACTGCAACTCAATTCATAACTGCCAAGTGTGGAAGCAACCCAAAAGCCCATCAACACATGAATGGATTATGAAATCCTGGGATATGTATACCATAGAATACTGTTCAACCATAAGAAATGATGGAGACTTTATATCTTTTATGTTTACCTGGATGGAGTTGAAAGGCATTCTTCTTAGTAAACTATCTCGAGAATGGAAAAACAATATTCAATGTACTCAATATTAATATAAAACCAATATATAAATAATTACATGCCCATAAGAATGATAAAACACAAAAATAGTAGAGCAGGGGGGATGAGTGAGGTGGAAGAGAGGAAGGGGAGGGTGACTGGAGGGTGACTGGAGGGAGGGGGAGGGTATTTGGTGGGATCTCACCTAATGTGTACAATGTGAAGGTATTCACCACAGCCCTTGAACTTGATCTTGGAAGTGAGAACATTATAACCTAAAAATTTATACTCTCATATTGATTTGAAATAAAAAAATTAAATGTAAAATCAAAAAATAGATGCAAAAAATGTAGAATATCACAAAAAAAGAAAAAGAACACTCTTTGAGGGGAAAATAATAGTGGAGTAGTTTATGCCTGAAATTGTTTAATCACAATCACTGATTGCTATTATTTCTTCATCACCATCATCAGAGCTAGCCCTAAGATAATGGCTACAGGCACCACTACTACCTCTTCATTTATATTAGCCTATTTAAATCTTAAGCAATCCCAATGAGGCAAATTCTATAATTAGCACCCTTTCACAGAGGAGCCTAGATACAGGGGTGTGCCCAGAACATAACATCTACTAAATAATCCTGTATGGAATTGATGTCCCCCAAACCACTACCAAACTTAAGTATAAAATGATGTTGCTAAGGCCTTGCTGCCTCCGTAATTGTCAATGCCCTTCCCTCTCACCTCATGCACCCCCCACCCACCATAAGCAAATGTCATGGAGTCCCCAGGAGATGGCTGATAAGCTCATAAACACTGCTTCTCTGCCATTACATGGCATCTGCCACTTTCCTCTTCTCCTGCTTGGTCCCATCCAGTGACATCTACCTATGCAAACAAATGTCAAAAGTGCTAATGGCCAAGATATTAATAAGTTGCTGAGACACCAAACATGTCCCTTCCCACGGTTATTCCAGCCACCTTCTCTGTGGCTGCCAACCTCCATCCCTGATGCCCTTCATGTACTCAATGTAGCACACAGATTTCAGTGGATAAAGTCTCTTGAGATTTAGCTTTTACTTTTTTTTTTTTTTTTGCAGTTTTTGGCCAGGGCCTGGTTTGAACCCGCCACCTTCAGTATATAGGGCTGGTGCCCTACTCCTTTGACCACAGGCACTGCCCATTTTGCTTTTACTTTTAACATAGCCCAATCTCCCTAGGTTTCCAACATGATTCCAGAAGTAGTTCAACTGAAAGATAATCCAAGAGATTGTCAGCATGCTCACCTTGGAATCCTCCTCCCCTCTATTAACACATTCTGAAGTTTGGTTTACATAAACATTCCTCCATTCTATTGTGAGCTCTTTTGGGCAAACATTAAAAAGGAACATAAACTTTAATACATTCAAGTTGCTGGTAGGCATTCAGCTTGATGAATGAAGTATTAATTTTCTATCTCCACCATAAGCTCTTTGAGAATGTGCACGTCTCCATTCACTTCTCTGTTCCTCGGATCCTTGTCTGTATAATAGGTTAATAATAGCACTACCCCCATAGGGTTACTGTGAAGATTTTTTAAAGCACTTAAAATGGCACACAGTATACAATAAGCACTCAATAGATGTTAGTTGTCATTATGAACATTATTCCTGTATCTTTATACTTAACATATACCTTTTTTCGAGACAGAGTCTTACTAAGTCACCCTCAGTAGGGCATCACAGCTCACAGCAACCTCCAACTCTTAGGCTTAAGCAATTCTCTTGCCTCAGCCTCCCAAGTAGCTGAGACCACAGGCACCCACCACAACACCCAGCTATGTTTTTGTTGTAGTTGTCATTGTTGTTTAGCTGGCTCCGGCTGGGTTTGAACCCACCAGCCTTGGTGTATGTGGCTGGCACCGTAACCACCGTGCTATGGGCACCAAGCCATACCTTTTGTTTTCCATAAGGCATAAGCAATGGCTATTTGTACTCTGAATATCTCTTGTCCAATTCAACCATACCTTCCTATGATCTGACATCTTTCCCAGAGGTACTTCAATCATGAAAACAAACTCCTGGAAAACACACCAGATCTCTAGAAATGCTCAGACAAGTCTGAATTCAAAAGTATAAGTGAACACAGATAAGGCCAAAGCCATAATACTAGTTACAACTGAAAGTCATGTTTTCTGCATGAATTTGGAGCTGGAACAGATCCTACTGAGTAAAGTATCTCAAGAATACAAGAAAAAATATCCAATGTACTCAGTACTATTATGAACCAATTTACAATCACTCACATTTTCATATGACGAGTAGATCACAACTATGGCCCAGGATGAAAGAGGGAGTAGGGGGACGTGGGAGGAGAAGGGGGAGTTCAGATCAAGGGAGAGTGAATGGTGGGATCACACCTATGGTGCATATTGCAAGGGTACATGTCGGATCTATTAAGTATAGAGTATAAATGTCTTAACACAATAATTTAAGTAAACGAGATGAGGTGTGTGTGTGTATATATATATATATATATATATTTTTTTTTTTTTTTTGCAGTTTTTGGTTGGGGTTGGGTTTGAACCCACCAACTCCAGCATATGGGGTCGGCACCCTACTCCTTTGAGCCACAGGCACCGCCTGAGATGAGGTATATATTAACCAGTGTGATGTAAACATTCCTAATTCTGTATTAAATCAACACATTATACCCCATAAATACATCAATGTATACATGATCTATGTGTTTATGATTTAATAAAAAAATAACTGCATAGGAAATAATGGAAACAGAAATCTATAGTAAAAAAAAAAGACAAGAAAAGAAAAAAATTAAAAAGAGAAGGTACACAGATGCCCAACCATGTGCTACGCTTGCAACTGACCCAAGAGCACTCCTAGCGCCCTGACAAACAGCGGTAAAGGCATCATGGAAGCGTGCTTTGCATTTGGTCAACACCAACATAAATCCAAGTCATATCAGACTGTGTGACCTCACCCTGGGATACGAGCCAGGGGTTTCACTTGAGATTTCAGAAGTTATCAGATGTGGAAAGCAATCCACCTGCTTTCTCTTTTAGCCCATTTTTAGCAAAACAAAAAGCAGCACAGACCAAAAGAGGCAAGAAGGTAAAAGCAGAAATTGTCCATAGTCCATTACCCTAAATTACCTGATGAGGAATAAACATTCATTGTTCTATGGTTTCAACAGAAAGTAAACATCTATTTTAAAAAGATCTTTGTCATGCTTTTAGTCTCTTCTTTTTCTCTGATCTCAAAGAAAGAACATTCATGCTTCCTCACCGAAAGACATCCCTCTGATATAACCTCAAACAAACCCTGTCCCAAACCCTGATTCTTATTCTATCTTCTTTTTTGTTTTTTTTGAGACAGAGCCTCAAGCTGTCACCCTGGATGGAGCGCTGTGGCATCACAGCTCACAGCAACCTCCAATTCCGGGGCTCAAGCCAGCCTCTTGCCTCTGCCTCCCAAGTAGCTGGGACTACAGGAGCCTGCCATAACGCCCGGCCATTTTTTGGTTGCAGCTGTCATTGTTGTTTGGCGGGCCGCGTCTGGATTTGAACCCGCCAGCTCAGATGTACGTGACTGGCGCCTTAGCCCGGTGAGCCACAGGTGCCGAGCCTTATTCTATCTTCTTATTCTGCAATCCTTTAAGCATGGCACAGGCTGGCATACTACTGCATACTTTATACCTTGGTGGAAAAGCTGAAATCACACTGTTTGTTAGGTGATTTTTGTTGGCTGACATTTGTTGGCTGAATGATGTTAAGTAAATTCTTCACCTCTCTGGGCCTCCATTTCTGCACCTGCAAAATAAAGCTGCTCTGTACAGTGCCCTCCATACAAATTCTCCCAAGGTCATCAGCCCAGAGGTTCCCAAGATGTGCAGCTCAACATGGAATCCTGGAGGCCAGATTCCACTCTTAGCACATGTGTATAGAAGCTCCACAGAAGCACACAAGTTTAGTGGGGAGGGCCACCTAAGTGAAAAATATTAAGACAACAGAATATGGGTGAAAACGCATCTCTCATCCCCAAGTAAAACTGAAAAGTGCCCACAAACATAAAAGAGAATGGCTAGGGGGGAGCCACCAGGTATGAAAAAGACTAAAAAGACCTAAAATCATCCTCGTTTACCAGTGCAGAGCACTTCTGTAAGGGCTGTGACCAGAGAAGGAAAATTAGGCAGATGAGGTATTTTTAAAGGACAGGACAATTTATTAGGTACTATAAAGCAAAGGCGATCAATAAATAATATATTTCAATTGAAGGCAACATCTTTCCACTGTTTCTCTTAAGAAAATTTCAAGCGGATGCCAAAACGTTCCACTCTGCTCCATTGCTCATTCAGTGAATTCCCATGTGTCAATATACAAATTTAGAAGCTCAGAACAGCACAGGCCACTGGTATGACCACATAGCATTCAAGAATGTAATCAGTTAATGTTTCAGGAGCTACCCATCAAATATTGACAGCTCACAATCAATGTAAAAAGTTACTCTGTAAAATGGATTATTTTTCCCTTTGAATTTGAGGACCTAGAAGCTTGTATTGCTTGACTTCCTTGGAATATTTCCAGATTCACACTTGAGTTTCAACTTTGTGGATTAGGCTTTGTTTCTTAAAGACAATAGTGAATAGTTTAGCTGCTGGCTATTAAGTCTACTATTAAGAATAGTTTAGCAATTCTTTCAAAGAGACTTTTGGTTATTTCCACTATGTTATTTGATTTTTGGTTATTTCCATCATGTTACTTGATTTTCAATTTTTCCTTTTTCCTCTACCATTTTAAATCCCCTTTCTCGGTGGTGTGCCTAAGTGCTCAGGTAAAACACGTACAGATGCTGCAACGGTCACATGGGTAAGCACCATCTCATGATGTCTTTAGTGGAAAAAGTGCCCAAAACAGAGCATTGTAATTCCAGCCCTTCAAGTGGTATAATAATCCCTGCAGAGGGTAGTTTTGCAGCTAAAGCTGCACAATGGATTTACGAATTGGGGCTGCCAATAATGCTTGACAATACAATGGAGTAAGTACTCTAACATTCCCATTTCTAATATCCACAATACATAAAACCAGAAAAATTACTTTACAACCAGTAGGGAGATAAAACTTGCTAAGTGATTTTGCAAAATCAGTGCCTATAGTCTCATCTTTTTTAGTATATGATTTCCATGTAACGGAGTACACATTCCAAACAGAGGAATTTCTTAAACTGTAGGTCTTATCAGTTTTGCAAGTTAGTCTCTAGGGACACAGGGTACCAGAAATCTTGTTAACAAGTAACATTTAAGAAATATTTACTAAAGTGCTAATCCCAATTAAATAGCTCTCATTTAATTTTTTTAAAGGAAAGGAAAGGTAAGTATTATTATTATCCCCATTTCATGACTGAGGAAATTGAGGCTGAGAGAGGCTATAAAATTTGCCTAAGGTCACATGGCTAATAAGTGGCAGAAATTTGAAATTGGGAACTTTGCTTCCAATCTCACTTGACAAAGAGGGTCTGGCCCCTGTCACTATCAGCCAATATGTAGGCTTCTTGTCAGAGGGCCAGGATTCTGGTGAACAGTGAGAATAGCTTCTTCAAGACTGTTCGGTTCTTCCATTTTCAAAATTATAGTTTTATATATTTAAGTTTAAAGACCACACCAACCTCTATTTTAAATAATAATCAGCATACCTCAATGACCTATTATAACATTTTAATTTAAAAGTTAATCTCCTAAATCAATCTGCCTAAACTACTCAAGATAGGCATCTTTAGGGTGGGAATTAAATTTACAAAAGATTAAGAATGGGAGACAGGGGTGAAGGTCAAGCAGGACCTACACTGACCACACCAGCTGTGTCATGTCTGCCCTAGCCTGACAGACTCCATCTTATTCTCACTATCTGTGCTTTTACCAAGCTCTTAGCTACTACACAATATTACCTGGTAGTGGTGTCCTTAACTTCAAATGTAGGGCTGGAAGAACTCATTTTCTTACTAGAAAACATCAGATAGGCCTCTCTTAATAACTTCCGCTGGCAATGGGGGCCCACTTGCTGTCTATGGTGAATGTATGTTTGCTCTGTAAGCCTACCTTTCTCTTCCTCAATAACCTTTGTTTCATACTTGCCTTAAAAAAACAGAGAGAGAAAGAAAGAAAACATTTTATAATGTCAGACTGACACAGGTCCAATCCAGTGAGATTTGCCCATAGAAAGTCTAAAGGACATGAACTTGTAGATTCCTTTGCCTGTGAGACATTCTCCCTACACAAATCCAGAAACAGGATTATGGCAGGGGCCATCTGAATTATAGGGATCAGTGAGAGCCCATGGCTGTCCACCCACTGGCCCACCTGCTTTCAGTTATCTGAAGACAATGTGCCTCCTCAACTGTGCACATACCAAAAATGTCAAGGCCATCAATATTTACATCTCATGAACCTGAAGGTCAGTTCAAAAGGGTACCAGTTATTTATGGCAATGTTTTAGTCACCTAGGATAGATGGGAGAAAAGGAAGAGCTTAGAACTATTCACATTTTATCTTAATATCTAATATGAGAAGTCTAATGCCAACTACTAAGCCATTCCAAAGTCAAAGGTGAAACTGATCTTTTTAATGTAAAAATATGACTTTTTAGTGATACTCAATTTTCATGAATTGAATGTGACCAAGTCAGAAGACCATCACATTAGATAGTGCCATGATACCTCTGAAAAATAAGTTGTTCCAAAGTGATGATGTACCTTAAGTTAGGATGATTCTTATTTGAAATGAAGTATTTGGTATTTTGTTTTTAAGTATAAAAATAAACAAAGCACAGAAGGTGGTATCTAGAACCATTGGCAATGAAGCAAACCTCTTGAACATTATCAAATGCTCTGCTCAACTCTCCTATATGTTGGCTTACAATAATTAAAAAAAAAAAAAAAAAAGCCCCTCCAAGTCCAGCTAAGCCCTTTGGCCTACATGCATGTACATAAAGACATGCATGTACCCACACACACAGAGTTAGGAAAGAAGTTATCAGTCAACCCTACCCTGTTTTAACTCAAAACTGGAGTGAAACATATATAAATGAGAGTAAGAGTCTAAGAAACACAGGCTGGTAATTTTTGATAAGCTCCACCTCACCTCTCAAAATGTTGTTGTATCTTTCATTCCACTCTTAACGCCTACTAATCCTTAGACTTTGTAAAGAGAACCTGAGTTCTATAATTAGGCCAGTAAGTTTCCTTGATGTTGCAACAACATAAGAACACCAAAAACAAAAGGCATGGAAGAAAGATGTATAAAATTTAACAGAGTGATAATGATTTATCCAGGATTGGACATACTAACCTTTTTAATGAGCATTTATCTCCTTGAAAAGATAAAACAGGAAGATTCTGAAGACTCTCCTGCTTGCAATTAAGAGGCATATCCGAGAGTATCAAAAGTTGCATCCTCCCAGTTGAAATCTTCTGAGTTTTATCTTCCTGTTTTGACTAGTGGTCTCTTGACAACGGCCTGTGGTGTTATAAATTATCCCATTACTCACTCCCTTCAGGTGACCCTGCTGGAACAGGAAGGAAGTAAATCTTGGGAGTCCTGCACTTATATCCCTTAATCATACACATGCATGCCCTCCAAAGCTGTGAATCACCATCTTCCACTGTATCATCGTGATTCACACCTGAAACAGAGCAGAGGGGACAGGTATTCAGAAACGCCATGCGCACAATAAAAGGCATCTCAATACATTAGAAATAACAGGTAATTATTATTAATTAGAAAATAATGAATAATAATGTTATCAAATATTGATAACATTAAAAACAATACTTAGACACACCAATATTGTTTCTTCTCAAGTAGACACCACACCAGCAAGTTACACACCACAATGTCTCATTCCAATTAAGGGTCATCAGCTGGGTTAAAGGCAAATTATTTATAGGGGAAAGCTTTCCAAACAGAACATTTCAGGACTTAGGACTCTTTCTAAACTCTATTAAAGCCAAACATCTAGATCATGTTAACCCACTTGGGCATGACTTTAATTAGTGAAATAGGCTCTGTTGTTAGGCTGACTTCTCCCTCATAAACTCTTCAGGGCAGAAACCTGGCCAATCCTACCTTTTAAGATGCTATCTAATTACACAAGACTTCATCTAACTTTTCACACAAGTGGTTAAGATGCAGAACATATCATCAAACCCGAGGAAAAAATATTTAAGGTTATCCCATTTTCGGAGATTATGTGCTCCTTTACTATACCTTGAACCAGACAGAGGTTTTCAATAGTCCAAGAGCCTTCTTTAAATCTGATAACCAGAATATGCAAATTGTTTTCGGATTTACATCAATGTTAACAGATTGGGTACATTTTCCTCCTCTATATGCAACTGCATTGCTTCCACTGGTCTTGCCAGAGAAAGGCAGTGATAGAAGTGCACACTCAGTATTTTTAAGCACATTAAAAATCTCTTCAGCTGGGGAGAAAAGAACACCTCTCTCTTGCCAAGCAAATGCCAGCAACCAACAGAACAAGGCCAAATGACAGAAAACACCTCCTGCAGATTTTACTAAACTTTTTTGTTGAGTTTGCACCATTATTATCAGCTGCCCTTCACAACTGCCAGCATGTTCCATTAAATTTGCTATCAGCTCGATATCAGTAGGATAACAATACAAGGGCTCCCAGCTCCTAGATTTGGGAGATTGATGAGCGGATGCTAATGAGGGCCCTGCCTGCGAGATTTATTTTTTATATTTGACTCTCTGACCTTAATTTTACATCATTCAAAAATTTGGAACTAAAACTCACAGTGGAAGAAAAAAAATGACGTTTTTTCAGCAAGACCAGGCTGACAGACTGTTTCTTTAACTGCTTTTCAGCAAAATGGCTGCCTCAAAGATTAGACTCTGAAATGGCTGAGAACAGGGATTTGTAAGACAAAGAGTGACACATATTTTTGACAGCTGTGAATACATACATAGAATAGAAGTTATCTTTTAAATAAAAACCATTGGGGTACATTTGAATAGAGTAAGGTAGTGGAAAATAGACCTTTTTTATAAGAAAAAAGAATAAACTCAATGCTACCACACTTAAGGTGGTTTTTTGTTTTTTGAAATTGAGTCTAAAGGGCTTTGTAATAAGATTCTGTGTCCTACCCTTATAGGGCCCAAAGCTCTTTGACTGCATATAATTGTGCCTCAACACAGGAGTCTTCTTACCCAGACTCTTTCAACATTATATTGATATCAACAGAGCATTTTCGTTGACTTTCGAGTTGTGCTGTGAAAACACACTAATAAAATGCCTTAGCCCACATAGATAGCTACACAAAAATACGTTTTCCCCCCATAAACCTATGCTAATTAATACCCAGCATCTGTATTCAAGCACATGAATATAAGACATTCCTAACAAAAAGAATACACCTTGATGAACATTCCGCCCCCAAACAGGAGCCACTGGGGTGACTTCAACCTTCCCGGGGCCATGAATTACTTTTTGGATGACAGTTTTTTTTTCCCTTTTTATAAGTCACATTTGTGCTATATTTTACCTCCAGTTTTAAAACTATGCAAATGGAAGGAAACTGATCTTAGTAAACATTCCCTTGACTATCATCAGGTTTAGGGGAATTTTATTTCTAGACCTAAAGAACAATGCGATCTAAATCACAGATGCCAGTGCCTATCAGTCATGAAGTGTCCAAAGATTAACCCACAGCAACCTATTCCTGCCTTACATTCCAGGGTCACTTAAATACAAACGCAGGGAAGACTCCTCTCAGCTAAAAATGTAGATGTGAGGCAGCTGCACGTCAGACTTTAAAAATGATCTTTGGGAAATTGCAAGGGCTTACTCGGTCCTAAAACAGCAAATACTGTCATCCTTGGGGGGGAAAAAAAAAAAAAAGTAATACCAGTAAACCACATTCAAGGTCAGAAAAAGTCTACTTGGCCGCCTGAATAACTATGGCATATTTGGTATTCAAAATTAAAAGGCAGAGAGTTAAAAGCAGTGGTTAAATGCTAGATTTCAATTTGAAAACTTTAACTTGGGGCAAGACACAAACCAAAATAAGGACAACTCATTTAATGGCATTTAGTCAGCTCACTTGTTAAATATACACTGGTTCATATGCACAGTCAAAAAATAGTACTAAAATTAACAAAAGGGCTAATGCCATCATCAGACACGTGTACGAGCCATGATGCATATAGGAAACAGTCGCAGAATCACAAGACCTCCCTCATGTAGGCTAAAAGATAACTGAATATTGGCAGAATAGTCAAATATATGAACAGACATGAACATAGTGAGGAGTGCAGTCAGCAAAATGTCACTAAATTATATCCTTGAATCCGTCTTGCCTTTAAAATGCATCCCCATCAGACAGGCATTCAGCCATCACCCAGAATGCAACCAGAAAGGGAGCTCTGCGTCTACAACCCCAAATGACAACCCAGGAGTTTGTGGGTTTTATAAATGGTGGTTTGAGATGTAGGTTTCGTTTTTCTGTATAAGTAAAATATCCACGGAAATGTTCTCCTGACACTATGAAATCACAGGAAAAAAGATTTATAGACCAAGTGGTGTACCAATTTCTTTTGATCAAAAGCAGTTAGAGGACCCACTCGGTCAGAGGTCCCTTCTACCTGCCACTTGATTATTTGTAGCAACATATAAGGCTGGTTTTAACCAGGAAATGTTTGCCATATCAAGTTCAGCACTGCATAATGAACCACAGATATTCCATTCTGATTAGAAGGCAACAATCCTGCAAAGCATGAAACCAGATTCCTAGCACCATAATTTTAAAGGGGAAGTTTGGGGGGAAAGAGTAAGAGAACCCTATAAATACAAAAAAAACCCTATAAATACAAAAAAAAGATGGGTGTTGGGGGGAAGGTGCAGACCAGAGACTGAATTTTTTCATTACCCTGAGGGTTTTGCTTATTAAGCTCAGACTAGAAAAACAAGCCCAGCTCTTGGAATTTCATATTCCAGGGACCAATATGAATAGAATGTACCTGTTGAAGGGAGATGCTTCTGAAAATTACTACCATATTACTGACGAGTAATTTGTATCAACACTCAATACACACACACACACACATATCTTGGAGATTTGTTTATTTAGCCCACCACTCATGTTGTGAAATGACTCAAGAGTTATATAGGGGAAGCATAGATATCTCTTTCTCTCTGTCTGTTTGAATAACAAGAAGTTCTTGAAGCTGAAAAGTTCAAAGAGGCACCATGTTATCCTAGAACCCTAAGTCTATAAATCTTATAGCTGACATTTCCCAACCTGCCGCAGTCACAGATTAGAGGATGAGGAGGGGGATTTCTGTCCTTAAGGATAGAACTGGCAGCTGCTGTCCTCATTCAGAATCTTTGGCTCATACAAACTTGTTTATGCATTTGGTGTATTCGTATAATTTGCCAATTTGCTAGGCTTAACACCAATAAGATGCTGAACATTTGTTGTTGTCCATTTGTTGACTCACAACTCAAGTCTTCAATGCCACATAAAAGGAGCCTGACCAGCTTTGAGGAGTCATAAAGTAGTTGATGAAATAGAACCAAGTCCTGTCTTGATTTTTCAATGGAAAAAGTCAAAAAGACAATACTGTTTTCTCATTATTCTAATAGCCCCTTTATTTATCCACTCATAAAAGTTAGCTATATAACTAGCATGTTTCAATAGATGGTCACAATTGTTTACTCAAAAATCAGCAGCTGTAGGTAAAGAGCCAATGTTGAATCTCAAGTTCAAGTAAGCTGTTGTTTTGCACGCTTTTTTGGTAAACTACTTTTTGTTGTTGTTGTTGCAGTTGTCTTTGCTGTTTAGCAGGCCTGGGCTGGGC
>CAUYON010034070.1:0-15859 GCA_963573935.1 Arctocebus calabarensis
AGATCCTGACTGGGACACCAAGTCTGTCCACTGCTGAGGCTTTTTTTTTTTTTGAGACAGAGCCTCAAGCTGTCACCCTGGATAGCTGGGACTACAGGCGCCTGCCACAACGCCCGGCCATTTTTTGGTTGCAGCCGTCATTGTTGTTTGGCGGGCCCAGGCTGGATTCGAACCCGCCAGCTCAGGTGTACGTGGTTGGCACCTTAGCCTGTTGAGCCACAGGTGCCGAGCCGACTGCTGAGGCTTTGTCCTGAACTCCTCTGCTATTCTCCTCTCATTCCCAGCCAGCATGATGACTGAATCTCAGAATATTGGGTCAGGTCTCATAACCCCCTGCAATCTAAGGTCAGAATTAGTTTCTAAGACTTAGAACTGCAGGAAAGAGGTGCTGAACCTGAGGTGGCTGCTCACTGGCTATAGGTGTGGGCAGACGGCTCCCAACACAGCCTAGAGAATTAACCAGGGTTTGATATTCACCTATGAGGACTTTCAGTTCTGTTCCCAGTTGTGGGTCCTTCTACCCTGGTAAATCCCCAGTGCTTGGCTACTGTACTGAGCTTAGCTAACTGTTCAGTTGGAAGGCAGTCTTTTTCTCTTCAGACACCAGGCGTAAGCTTATGGGTTCCCAAGACCACCCTCACTTCAGAATAGCTGGCTACAAATTCAGAGCAAATTTCAGAGTTTTTATTTATTTATTTTATTTGTTTGTTTTTGAGACAGAGTCTTACTTGGTTGCTCTCGGTAGAGTGCTATGGCATCATAGCTCACAGCAACCTCAAACTCTTGGGCTCAAGTGATCCTCTTGCCTCAGCCTCCCAAGTAGCTGGGACTATAGACGCCTGACACAATGCCCGGCTAGTTTTTAGAGACAAGGTCTCACTGTTGCTCAGGCTGGTCTTGAACTAGTGAGCTCAAGCAAACCACCTACCTCAGCCTCCCAGAGTGCTAGGATTATAGGTGTGAGCTACCACACCCAGTTCAAGAGGTGTTTTTAAAACCTCCTTCATAGAATGATTCATAGGACTCATTAGGAAATTGCTATACTTATGGGAATACAAGGGAAGCTGGCTCAACCAAGACTTGGGTGTCCAGAGTTTTCATGGGAATTCAGTCACATAGAGTTTTAGTCGCTAACCTCTTCTGAAGATTTTATTATAGCAAAGAACACATACTAAAATTTCAGTATGAAATTTCAGGCAGATTTCAAGAGGTGTCCAAACATGCAGTTTTTGGTTATCTCCCGACAGAATCAGTTTGGCCATGATGTGTGATAATAAGAACATAGTACTTATTTGACTTGCAATGGAGATACATTCCAATAAACCCATCATAAGCTGAACACATCATAAATCAAAAATGTATTTAATACCCCTGACCTACCAAACATAGCTTAACCTAGCCTACCTTAAACATGCTCAAAACACATTGATTAGCCTATGGTTGCACAAAATCATCAGATGCGAAACCTACTTATGATAAAGTATTAAATATCTCACATAACTTACTGAACACTGCATATCAAAACTGCAATAGTTTTGCACCATTATAAGGTTGAAAAACTGTAAGTCAAACCATTATAATCGAGGAACCTTCTGTATTGCCAACAAGGGAAGCTGGCTCAACCAAACCTTTGGTGTCCAGAGTTTTTATGGGAATTCAGTCACATAGAGTTTTCGTCATTAGCCTCTTCTGGAGGTGAGAACTCATATGGCCTGACCCAAAGCTTCCATCATTAATCACATTACTACATTGTCCAATGGCCAAAACCTCTGGGCAAACAAAAACACTCCTATCAAGCAGGATATTCCAAGGGGCCTTGGTAGCTAAGGGCCAAGGTTTACCCCTCTTTGGGTAAGATTAATTTCTTCATCACACAAACTTCTCTGTTCCTATAGTATTCATCAGACCTCTCGCTTGGCTGGATTCCTGGTGCTTGTCCCCCACTGCCAGCCCAGTCCTCATTCATTCATGGGTCCACTGCAGTTTGGGCAAGGGCTCAGGAGATACTCGACACAATCTATGAGGAACTTAGCAGATCCGGACCATTGCAGTGGCAAATTTCATGTCTTTATCCCATTGTTGGGAAGGAACATCTACTTTACACACACACAAAAATTATCTTTGCAACACTGGCGGAAGAGTCTACAACTTCCTTTTAAATGCCCTTGTGTGAAACAACTGTCACCACATGAGGAACTGCAGTGCCCCCGGTCAGTCAGTCACGGTGAACACATTCCCTGTTCTACCTTTGTTTTGTCACCTACCACATTACGGTAGTCCTCCCTTATCCACAGGGAATATGTCCCAAGAGCCCCAGTGAATGCCTGAAACCATGGATAGTCTTGAACCTTAGGTATACTGGTTTTTCCTACCTATACATACCTATAATTTATAAATTAGGCACAGTAAGAGATTAACAGTAATACCTAATGATAAAATAGAATAATTATAACAAGATGCCAGCATCACTACCCTTGCCCTTTGGGGCCATTATTATGTAAAATCAGGATCACTTGAACACAAGCACTGTGATACTCAGTCAGTTGATCTGATAACAGAGACAGCTATTAAATGAGTAACAGGCAAGTAGCAAATACTGTGTGGAGATGTGGGAACAAAGAAAGATTCAGTCCCAGGCGGGAGAGAGCAGAATGAAGAGATTTCATCATGCTACTCAGAGAGGCATACAATTTCAAACTCATGAATTGTTTATTTCTGGAGTTTTTCATTTACTATTTTCAGACCCCGGTTGACTGAGGGTAACTCAAGCCTCAGAAGGCAAAACTTGTGAGTAAGACGGGCCTATTGTGTATGTCTATCTGCTCCTGCTCTAGTCCGAGGCCTCTTGAAGGTAAGGGGTTGTGTCTTATTCATTTTCTACCTCTAAGGCTGGGCACGGAGGATCCTGCCTATAATCCTAGCACTCTGGAAGGCTGAGGTGGGTGGACTGCCTGAGCTCACAGGTTCGAGACCAGCCTGAGCAAGAGCGAGACTTTGTTCCTAAAAATAGCTGGGTGTTGTGGTGGGCCTCTTTTTTTGATTGCAGTTTGTCTGGGGCCGGCCACATATACTGGGGCTGGTGTGTTTGAACCTGACTGGAGCCTGCTAAACAATAATGACAACTGCAACAAAAAAAAAAATAGCTGGGTGTTGTGGTGGGTGCCTGTAGTCCCAGTTACTTGGGCGGGGGGGGTGGGGGGCTGAGGCAAGAAAATCCCTTGAGCCCAAGAGTTTGAGGTTGCTGTGAGCTATGATGCCACAACACTCTCCCACGGGTGACAAAGTGAGACTGTCTCCCCCCCAAAAAAGTTTGAAAATGTAGTCAATAGATAGTTATACCATGTAAAACTGACTCCATCTGACAACCCTGACACCAGCTGTAGGAGAAGCCATGTGTATGCCATCCAGGAAACACTGAAGCTGAGCTCCCCAGCCAACTGCCAGCATCAACTGTCAGCCGTGTGAGTGAGCCACCTTGGATGTGCCTTCAGATGGATGACTGTGGCTCCAGCCAACCCGTGATTCAAGCCGACTGCGAGATCCCAACAGAAAACTGCCCATCAGAGCCCTTCCCAGTTTCCTCACTCACAGAATCACTAGAAAAATAAAGTGGTGGTTGTTTTACACCAGAAAGTTTTGGGGTTATTTTTTACCCACAGCAATAGTAGTTGAAACAGCGATCAAGTATAAAAACCAAAATTATGACTACACAACAATAAAATCACTTTCCACTCTTTATAAACATGAGCATTGTGACTTAAAAACTCCTTAATCTTGGCTTGGCACCTGTAGCTCAGCAGCTAGGGCATCAGCCACATACACTGGAGCTGGCAGGTTCAAATTCAGCCAATGACATTGTTTTTTTTTTAGACAGTATCATTTTGTTACCCTTGGGAGAGTGCTGTGGCATCACAACTCACAGCAACCTCAAACTCTCAACCTCAAACAACTACAGCAAAAATAGCCAGGCATGGCTTGGTGCCTGTGGCTCAACGGGCTAAGCCGCCAGCCACATACACCTGAGCTGGTGGATTCAAATCCAGCCCGGGGGCCACCAAACAACAATGACAGCTGCAACCAAAAAACGGCTGGGTGTTGTGGCAGGCGCCTGTAGTCCCAGCTACTTGGGAGGCAGAGGCAAGAGACTTGCTTGAATCCAGGAATTGGAGGTTGCTGTGAGCTGTGATGCCATAGCACTCTATCCGGGGTGACAGCTTGAGGCTCTGTCTCAAAAAAAAAAAAAAAAAGATAGCCGAGGATTATGGTGGATACCTGTAGTCCCAGCTATTTGGGAGGCTGAGGCAAGAGAATTGCTTAAGCCCAAGAGTTTGAGGTTGCTATGAGCTGTGATGCCACGGCACTCTACCGAGGGTGACACAGTGAAACTCTGTCTCAAAACAAAACAAAACAAAAATTCATCAATCTCTTGGAATAGTCATAGTTTCATTTCTTAATTGAGGTATATATAGATAGAGACTTTTTTTTTTTAGAGACAGTTCATTCTTCTTTAGGTAACACCATGAGAATATAAGATAATATAAACTAAGAAAAATTACTTTGAATTTTAGGAAATGCCCCAGGTAAACGTGGACTCTAGTTCACAAATTTTGTTTGCCAGGGTGGCACCTATAGTTCAAGCAGCTAAGGCGCTAGCCACATACACCAGAGCTGGTGGGTTTGAATCTAGCCCAGGCCTGCCAAACAATGACAACTACAACCAAAAAATAGTCAGGTGTTGTGGCGGGCGCCTGTAGTCCCAGCTACTTGGGAGGCTGAGACAAGAGAATTTTTCTAAGGAAAAAGTTGGAAGTAGGCTAAGATATGGGTAGATAGTTGGTTATTTCATTATGGTTTAGAATAGCAAAATTAAAGTTAATTGCCCAAGAATAGAAAATTTATTACATGAATGATGATGTAATTATATGCTGGAGTGCTTACAACCTTTAGAAATTATGACATAGCCCCATATTTGTCTATGTGGATACATGACTATTTTGTATTGTTAAATTTAAAAAGCAGGTTATAAAGAGAATATACAGTTGACTCTACTTTTAAAAATATAAATTAATATATATGTATTTCATTTTTTTATTTTTAGAGACAGAGTCTCACTTTATTGCCCTCAGTAGAGTGTCGGACATAGCTCACAGCAACCTCCAACTCCTGGGCTTAGGCGATTCTCTTGCCTCAGCCTCCCGAGTAGCTGGGACTACAGGCGCCCGCCACATATGTATTTCACTTTTTAATATTTTTTTTTTGTAAAGCTGGGATCTGGATATGTTGCCCAGGCTGGTATTAAACTCCTGACTTCAAGGGATCTTCTTGCCTCAGGCTTCCAAAGTGCTGGGATTAGTTATGAGCCACACACCCAGCCAAGGGTTAACCTGAATGCAAGTGACATGACAACAATCTAATCACCAAAATAGCTACTAAGGGGTGGTTTATACACATGGAGGTGATGGAGATTGAAACCAGGGCCTCCTGGATGCTAAGCGTGTACTTTACCCCCTTGTATTTTAAATGTCTGAAAGAACATAAAATATTTTCAAGCAAATGTGTTTTTATTTCCAAAGACAGAAAAGATAATAACTGTAAAAGGGGGGTGTTAATAAGTAAAAGTAGACTCAATATCACTTAAATGCCCTTAGAATTCCTATTTTAGAGATTATTTCCATAAAATGGCATCTCGCTTTTAACTTTGGAATACAGCCTACAAGATTTTAATGGTCATGATGTTATCCCATTAAAGATAGTAGCGTTATTGAGAACGACAGTTAACATTTATGGAGTGCAAGGCACTGTCTTGAAAGCTTTCTATACATTATCTCATCCAAAGCTTGCTACAACCCTTATGAGGCTGCTACAATGTATTACAGGCCTTATTTCACAAATGAGGAAACTAAGGTCACCTATCAAGTCAGTGGAACGTCCAGGAGTCCCACCCAATATGTTGAAGCCCAGAGCCTATGCTTTTAATCTGTATGCTACATTTCCTCTTTAATTAGGAATTAAGTCTGAGCAAGGTCATTTATTTATACCATTGCCTTGTTCCAGAAAAGATTTCAGGCATGTGGTTAATTAACTTGTCCAAGATCAACCAGATGGTAAGTGGCAGAGCCAGGACCCAAATCTCTTTCTCTCACGAACTGTATAAACTACATAAGATGACACAGATGTCAGCCCTCATCACGTATTACAGGTTACCACCAACAGGAGAAGGAAAAATGGTCATTTGCTTTTAGTTTGAATTTTCTTCCGGTTTTCATGCTCGTGTAGAGCATGAAATACATACTCAGCTGTATTGGATACATTTTCAGCCTGGAGGTCCTCACTTTATCTTTTGAGAAGGGACTGAGTAGGACAAGAGAAATTCAGGAATCAAGGACGGGGAGGTAACTTTTTTTTTGAGACAGAGCCTCAAGCTGTCACCCTAGATAGAGTGCTGTGGCATCACAGCTCACAGCAACCTCCAATTCCTGGGCTCAAGCGAGTCTCCTGCCTCCGCCTCCCAGGTAGCTGGGACTACAGGCGCCTGCCACAACGCCCAGCCATTTTTTGGTTACAGCCGTCATTGTTGTTTGGCGGGCCTGGTCTGGATTCAAACCCGCCAGTTCAGGTGTACGTGGCTGGCGCTTTAGCCCGTTGAGCCACAGGCGCCGAGCCAAGGACGGGGAGGTAAATGCATGGGGTATCTGTGCTGGGCAGATGAAAGGGAAGACCTCAGTCTATTCTAGGACTTGTGCTTAGGACTTGGCAGACAACCTGTAAACACTTCTTAGTAACTGCCGGTCTTCAGGAGGGAGGATGGGAAAGAGGAAAGAAGAGTGAAATAAGGAATCAAGGAAGATACATGAAGTGGCGTATTGTAGGCAGTGAAGGGAAGGTAACAGGGGACACGTGTAGCTGTTCAAGAGGGACAATAAAAATAATAATTGACCTTAGTACTTTCTCCTAAATGGAGTTTTATCGAAATAAATAGAGGGACTCTACCTAAAAAAAAAAAAACAAAACTGAATTTGAGAGTGCCAGTTTTCAAAGAAGGGACATATAAGTGGTAAACACTACCAAACATTCATGATTTTAAAAAATCGTATCTCCTAAAGTCTCTCAAATCAGGGACAGTCCCCCCAAGTCTGAGCGATTAACAACTTTGTCAATATCTCTCAGCGCCTCTCTTCCTTTTGGGTCGATAGCATCCTCCCTCTCAAGACAAATATTTAATCCACTTTCTTTTATTCCTAAGAACTCCATCCAAACAGGGTTTGTGTAAAAGAACTGTCTTTTCTTGGCAATGACTTGAAAAATAAATAAAATGAAATATAAACTCATTCTTTTTTGTGTGGCTAAAAAATGGAACATTCATTTGCTTTCAGTTTGAGTTATTATAAAAACATTGCAGAACTTGTTCCTAATCTTTTTTTTTTTTTTTTAATGAAGGAGCCTGTCTCAATTTAGTACCCTTAACCAAACATGCTTAATCCCAGGGCAAGAATTGGCTATAAAGAAAATACAGCTCTTTCACTAACAGTTCTTTATCCCTGGCTGTTCACTGAGAGCTAGCTCTGAAGGCAAAATGCATTTGAAACTCTTCTCATTAAGCACCATGATGTTTTACTTAAGTTAGACTTGGCCGCTCTGGATAATGTAAAACAGAAGTTACTTATGGAGAGGTGGGGACAGAAAGAGGAAATGGCTAACCTGTAACTAGAGTTCTCCAAAGGTGATGGGTATATACTTATTAACCTCCCGAGACCCATATTCATTTAGCAACTTGAGCTGACTGGCATGTGCCTTGAGTAATGGTTAAATCCTTAGAGTACACGTATAGGAGCTTAACATCACAAGACTATTTCCTCTTCCATGGCTTCTCTCTGCAATTTCCCTTTTCTTTTTTTTGTGACTTAAACTACGCAAACAACATTAAAAAAAAAAAGTGATTCAATACTTGAGACTCTATTAGGTTCTTGTGGAATATTGATCTTTACGACTTCTCTTTTGCCACTAGATATGAACAAAGAGTTCTCTGTTGTAATAAATGGAAATGTCCACATCTTGAGTTTAGTTCAGAGTTATTCATTCTACCTCCAAAGAAGAAATAATGTATATGTTTATTTTAAAATACCTGTATGATATATATATATATATATTTTTTTTTTTTTTAGACAGAGCCTCAAGCTGTCACCCTGGATAGAGTGCCATGGTATCACAGCTCACAGCAACCTCCAATTCCTGGGCTCAAGCGAGTCTCTTGCCTCTGCCTCCCAAGTAGCTGGGACTACAGGCGCCTACCACAACGCCCAGCCATTATTTTGTTGTTGTTGTTGCAGCCGTCATTGTTGTTTGGTGGGCCCGGGCTGGATTCGAACCTGCCAGCTCAGGTGTACGTGGCTGGTGCTTTAGCCCGTTGAGCCACAGGCACCGAGCCAATATATTTTTAAAGGTAAGTGATTTGTTTAAATCACTTTAAAAATGTTTAAAGTGTCTAAAATGTTTAAAGGATTTAAAGGAATCCTTAATGTTTAAAGGAATCCTTTAAAAATGTTTTAAATGTTTAAAAATTCCTTAATGTTTAAAGGAATCCTTTAAAAATGTTTTAAGGATTAAAAAATCTTAATGTTTTAAGATTTAACATCCTTAATGTTTTAAGGATTAAAAAATCTTTCTGGGATAATCAAAGGAGTTGCAAATTCTATAAAGTAGGCAGCAAAACCATAATGTTCTAGAAATATACGGAAATATGCATATAGTAGAAAAGGTATTATTGTAATAAACAGTAACTGAAAGCCTGACTTAATTTAATTCCACGCTGACTACTTTGTAAAACCTCAGGTCTAATATAAACAGCCCTGACACCAATGCAACAGAGGCTCAACTGTATTAGATTTAAATGCCCAATAAAATGATTTGAAACCTATTAGATTTGTGCCCTGGTACTATTTTTAAAATTATGACTGATAAGCTCTAAGAAACTGTGAAAGAAAAGTGACTCATCCCACACAGGCATTTTTATAAGAGAAGTGGATTTAGAATTTAATCGTGACATTTAGTCATTATAAAGCAGATAATGTCATGAAGAGTAATTTTATATTTATAACAACATCATTGTCAATTAAATTAGTAAAGAGTAAAAGTGAATCAAAGGTCTTTGATGAGCAAAAAATGATGAAGCTCCCTAAAGGCATAGTTAGCTATTAGGAGAAAAGAAACAGATGGAAAATTTTCATTGTTGTAGCTGTACTTGTTTTTAGATCTTTAGATCTTTATCATAACAGAATCAAACTTTAATTAATTAAGTATATATAAGGTCTGATTTCCTGATGGCCAAATCTTCCTGTGTATTTCATTGTCTCCTTCATTTTTCTCTTTGGATTACCCACGTAATAGAGAGCACTAGCTTCTCATCTGAGGGACTTCCTTAATTTTGGTTCATTACAATTTTTTTTTTCTTTTGAGACAGAGTCTCAAGCTGTAGCCCTAGGTAGAGTACTGTGCTGCCACAGCTCACAGCAACCTCAAACTCTTGGGCTTAAGCAATTCTTTTGCCTCAGCTTCCCAAGCTTCGTTACAATTTTTGTTTGGTGACCCATCTTTCAAAGATAGTTGTTTACTACATTCTAAAACAGTTACAAATAAGAAATATCTCCATTATTCCTTGGTTACACATTCTAGTCTATTCAAATTTCAGACCAACTTGTTTTTCTGTTGTTTGTAGTCTACTGACTAATATACTCTGTACTAGCTTCTGAGGACAATACGGGTTTTGTAAATGGCAGAAACATATGTAAATAATCAAATGCCATTGTATAATACGTTGTGCCAAGAATAGATTTTTCACACATGGCGTGTTAGCAAAGAAATAAAAACTTAAAAGTAAAGTGCTTTCAATTAGGCTACTTAATATAGAAATGGTGTATGCCCTGGGGCAAAAATTCATTGAAGCTCAGGCATAACCTATTGACTTTTAATTAAAACCTTGCTTGTTGTACAAGCATAAATCTCTGAGCTAAATCACATTTTGAGTCTTCAGATTTATGACTGGGATAAGTTTTATGTCGAATTAGCCCCTATATAATAAAATGTCCTTTCTTAAAATAATAGCATTATCTCCTAAATATATATATGTGTGTGTGTGCGTGCGTGTTCTGGATTGCTTTATTGCACTCAAAATTATTTTTATTTATTTATTTATTTTTTTGTCGAGACAGAGTCTCACTTTATCACCCTGGGTAGAGTGCCGTGGCGTCACACTGCTCACGGCAACCTCCAGCTCTTGGGCTCAAGTGATTCTCTTGCCTCAGTCTCCCTAGTAGCTGGGACTGCAGGCGCCCTCCACAGCGCCCGGCTATTTCTTTGCTCTGCAGTTCGGCCGAGGCCGGGCTTGAACCCGCCACCTTCGGTATATGGGGCCGGTGCCCTGCTCGCTGAGCCACAGGAGCCGCCCGTGCACTCAAAATTATTAAAATTTGGCAATAGTATAAACCACCTACCTTAGTTAGAAATAGCACATATTCTAGAACAAAGTATATTTAACAATTGTTCCAAAGGTCTGACCATTTGGAAATATATTCATAATATCACCTGAAAGACAAGTAAATATTACACTACTATGACCAAAAGGTGAAGCTTTAACCTTAATTATTAAGGCTATGTTTAAAAAAATATATAGTATAGGCTCGGCGCCTGTGGCTCAGCGGGCTAAGGCGCCAGCCATGTAAACCTGAGCTGGCGGGTTCGAATCCAGCCTGGGCCCGCCAACCAACAATGATGGCTGCAATCCAAACAAAAAAAATAGCCAGGTGTTGTGGTGGGCGCCTGTAGACCCAGCTATTTGGGAGGCAGAGGCAGGAGACTCGCTTGAGCCCAGGAATTGGAGGTTGCTGTGAGCTGTAATGCCACGACACTCTACCCAGGGCGACAGCTTGAGGCTATGTCTAAAAAAAAAAAAAAAAAAAAAATATATATATATATATATATATATAGTATATTGTTACAAGGCTTATAAGGCTTATTTTCTTTGGCAATGTCTGCTTTGAATTTTCATTTATCCCTTGGGGTTTTGGTAAAACATAAATGGTAAATATATTTATTTAAAATTTCAAAACGTTTTTCTCATGACTCTTCTAATTCCCCAGTTGGAATTTTAGAAGATCACAAGGAAAGTAAGCAATAAATACTGATTTATTAAAGGATGAAAGAGCAGGCCTGTTTACATGTAATGAAGACCTGCATGAAACCATAAAAATGGAAGTGTGTTTATGTAACTAATTTAAAATCTAACCAATCCAAAAAAAAGAAATAAAATCTTACCAATCTAGAGAAAACATCAGCCTTCACTGGGTGTGTCCATACATAATTTTGTAACATTTGAAAAGAAAAAGTGACCAGAAAAATAAGATCCAATAGTAATTCCCTTTTCTCAAAATAGTTTTTCCCTAGCAAATGCAGCTAAGAAACCCTTGCATAAGTACCCGGATGAATTAACATCTGCAGATAATGGTTTGGCCTTTACCCCCAGGTATAAGAGGAACACACTGACCAACATGCTGTGTAGACATTCATTTGTTCATTTACCCAAAAGAGTCATAGCCAGTTTATGCCAAGCACTGTGCTCCATCCCTCCAGGTGCCAAACACCTAACAGAAAAGGATTATTCTGAATTATCAGGTCTCTCTTCAGTGAATCTGTAGACTGCCTTTCATTTTCAACCCATTATTTTATTGCAATTCATATTTAAAGACATTGCCTCTCATATTGAAGGCTGAATATATTTTTTTAGACAAAGGTTAATTTTAGAGCTTCCACTGTGTAAGCTCAGTTTGAAAGCATTCTCTTTCACATCGCCCCACGTGAATTATCCCATGTTTTCAGACCTAAGTGCTGGGGATGTCAGGCCTTATCTAAGACACATTTAAGCCACTATCTGTGAAAGGTTAGTGGGAGATCTATGAATGTTAAAAGCAGGTGGGCCAGTGTATTACTTTGATCAGAAACTTTCAGGAAGGTTTTATTTGACATCTATTCAAAATTATGGATCAGCTGGTGGCAATCTATACAGTACTCTTCTTTCTGGAACATTTGCCCATGTTCCCTGTTAATGCTAATTTCTCATTTTGGTCTAAAAATTTAGATTCTTTGTAGCTTTTTTTTTTTTTTTTTAGATACAGGGTCTCATTTTGGTGCCAAGGTGTCACAGGTCACAGCAACCTCCAAATCTCGGGCTTAGGCGATTCTCTTGCCTCAGCCTCCCGAATAGCTGGGACCACAGGTGTCCACCACAACACTAGGCCATTTTTTGTTGCAGTTTGGCTGGGGCAGGCTTGAACCCGCCACCCTTGGTATATGGGGCCGGCGCCCTACTCACTGAGCCACAGGCGCTGCCCTCTTTGTAGCTTTTTCATTTTCATAGGTATTTCCCTCCTCCCTAAATAGTCTCTGTTAGTATTGTTCAGATTAGACTTTATAGATTTTTCTTTTCTTTTTTATTAGCTTAGCATCAGCTTGATTTGAATTCTCTAACACTGGAGAAATAAGATTCTCCAGTACTAAACCAAGAGGTCTCCAGACACAAAGCAGAGAAATGGTAGGATATGCTAAATAAGGCTCTCAGCTGTTTGAAATATTATGCAGAAAGCAACCAGGATAATCAAAGGCACTATAGAATTTCAAGGACCGGTACTCTTTTTTTTTGCAGTTTTTGGCTGGGGCTGGGTTTGAACCCACTACCTCCAGCATATGGGGCCGGCGCTAAACTCCGTTGAGCCACAGGTGCTGCCCTAGGACCAGTACTCTTTGAATGAATATACGTTGAACCTCATAGTTGACCACCATTCTACATTGACCACCTCCTTAAGTTGACCTAATTTTTATAGCCTAGACATGTACAAATCAGTACTGTAGGCCAAATTCCTTATGTTGACCACCTCCATAGATGGACTAGTTTGTTATAGTCTCTTGGGCAGTCAACTTAGAGTTTCCATTATATATTAAAGAATAAAATGCATGTAGAATAGAATAAAGCATACTGGCTTGGCGCCTGTGGCTCAGCGGGCTAAAGGGCCAGCCATGTACACCTGAGCTGGCAGGCTGGCAGGTTCGAATCCAGCCCGGGCCAGCCAAACAACAATGACGGCTGCAACCAAAAAATGACCGGGCGTTGTGGCAGGCGCCTGTAGTCCCAGCTACTTGGGAGGTGGAGGCAGGAGACTCGCTTGAGCCCAGGAATTGGAGGTTGCTGTGAGCTGTGATGCCACAGCACTCTATCCGGAGTGACAGCTTGAGGCTCTGTCTCAAAAAAAAAAAAAAGAAAGAAAGAAAGAAAGAATAAAGCATACTATCTTTTGGGTAATAAAAGAAGAGAAAAAATATATATTCACGTTTGATTACATTTGCAAAAAAAGAAACACTAGATGAATAAATGAAAGGACAATAAAAATTATTACCCATGGAGTGAAAGGGGGGGGGAATATTTGTGTATAACTTCCTATTTAGTTTTGATTTTAGAATCATGAAACATGAAATTAAATTAAAATAAAAGTTACTTGGAAGATCATTATCCCCAATAAGTAGACGGGGATCCACAAAGCTATCTTTAGGCCTTTCCTGGTAGATCTTTCTACCAATTGCTTCCACCAGCTCCAGGAATCCTCAACCCACTCTCCTTAAGTACTAAATTTTCTGCAGCCTCCACTGCATCTGATGCAAGTGTCGGAAAACTTAACCTCAACCTGTTTAGGCAAAAGAGGGAATTTATTGAATGAGGTAGGCTGAAAAGTCCAGGCCTAGATCTTCAGGCACAGCTTGAGTCAGGAATTAGACTAGAGAACTCTGAGATCCAGTTCTTAGCTCTACTTCCTGGCTGTTGGCTCTTAACATCACAACCACCAATTACAGGAGAAAGAAGATCTACTTTTCCTCTAAAAGCTCCAATAACAGTCCAGAATTGAGTCTTATGAGCTTTGATTGGCCTGCTTTGAATTCTCTGCTCATCCCCAACCAATCACTGTAACCAAAGCGATAACACGCCCATCACTGGCTTAGTCCAGGTCATGTGCTCCACCATGGGCACAGGAGTTAAGCGCTTCATGTCAAGTTTGTACATAGAAAGTGAGGAATAGTCCCCAAGAGTGAAACTGGGGTATATTGTCAGAAGGGATGTTAAATACTGGATGGTAAAAAACACTAAATGGTCTACTGCACCACCCTTTCGGAAAGACCCCTCCCCCACGCCTTGACTTTCAATGCTCAGCTCTACTAGACATCTCAAGTTTGGGGAAGATGATAAAAAGTAGCTTTTCAAAAACAGTTTGAGATTCCTGAATTAAAATAAGAGTTTCTCAGCTTGAAATAGACTATTCAGAGAAAGCTTTACTCTCCAAAGCAGGTCAGAAACTTTGTTGTTCTAATCAAAAAAGAGTTCAACTTCAAAAAAAATGGCTTATATTCCCCAAGCTGAACTTTATGATCCAGTTAATGATGAACAGTTTAATAGAACTGTTTTGTTGAGTTGAACAAGGCAATAAACTATTTCTGTGCTATTTTTTGTTGTTGTTGTTGTTGTTAAACCTGGGTGATTATTTGGACTTTCAAGCCCTCTTTTAATATGTATTATTTCTGAATGATGACCATGGCTAGTCTTTAAGTACTCCACAAGGAAAAGGTTGAAAGGAGGCATTCTTTCCAGGGGAAGTTCTCAAATGAAAGTATTCCCTCAGCCAGGTACTACCCCTTTTCCATGGCTGGTCTCAATTATAATAGCTTTCTACTGCCGCCACACACTTGTGAAAGTGGCAATGGTGGTAATGAACAGCCCAAGAGGTCCATGCAAGGTTTCCATTTTCTCTTCACTTCTGGCACCACTGGAACGCTTCAGCACACAGAATCAGTTCAAGTGCATGAATAAAACTCTATATATAGTATGAATGACTTCCAGGATGCAAACTATATATAGTTGAGCTAAATAACGAGTGAGGTCTCATGTTACTCAGCTTGGCGATGGCTGAAGCATTAACTAGTTCTTTCCATTACTTCTCGTTGAATGCTGGTTCTTTCTGGAGCTCCTTTGTGCACCTTAGTTTCAGCTGAACTGTTTTCATGAGTTCCTTTCTGGACTTGTGACAACTGAGACCTGTTTCTGTCTGGCTGCCATGTACAGGGATGACTGACATTTCTAAGCAGGAAACGCTCAGGGCAGCAAACTGGTTGGAATGGGGGAAGCTTGGGAATTGCCTGGAATCTTTTTGAGGGATGATTGAAGGATGCCAATGGAAGTGACAGAAGAGGGAGGGTTAAGAATTCACCCTGTGCCATCCCTTGGTGTGTCACCACTCATACACATATTTTCCCCGCCCCCACCCCACCCCCCGGTAAAAACTTCTCATTCTGGTAGACCCAGACAGTCAAGTTGGCTCACACAACAGAAAATCTCAAATTTTTCTCTGAACTGCCCATTTTCATCCGCAGATTATGGAAGAATCCTACAAACATTTATTTGGTCATTGGGGATGCCAGCGTGAACAAGATAGTCCTTATCTCCAAGTTGCTCATGGTCTGAGCGGGATAAAGGGACATACAAAAACAAAGACAAGCCACGTGCTACAAGTGGTCTGTTATAAACCAGGGAGGTTCCATGAACCTCAGGTCTGCACTTCCTATCGGCATCCCCTCTCTCTCATCTAGAGCAACTCATACGTCATTCTTTCCCACATTCAATCCATTAAACAAATATTTTTTGAGTATTGACTCTGGGCTACCATAGTGTTGAACTCTCATTCCAGTGGGGTAATTAGATAATAAGCAAGTAAACAAATAAGGTTTTATTTTTTTTTTGAGACAGAGCCTCAAGCTGTCACCCTGGATAGAG
>CAUYON010034071.1:0-21924 GCA_963573935.1 Arctocebus calabarensis
TTGTTAAATCTGGTAACGCAGACCTGTGATTATTTATTTTTTAGAGATATATGGTGCTTTCTAAAAAGAGCTCAGGAGTGACGCCTGTGGCTCAGTGAGTAGGGCACCAGCCCCATATACCAAAGGTGGTGGGTTCAAACCCAGCCCCAACCAAACTGCAACAACAACAAAATAACCAGGTGTTGTGGTGGGAGCCTATTGTCCCAGCTTCTTGGGAGGCTAAGGTAAGAGAATCACCTAAGCCCAAGAGCTGGAAGTTGCTGTGAGCTGTGACACCACAACACTCTACCGAGGGCAACAAGGTGAGACTCTGTCTCAAAACAAAAACAAAAACAAAAAAAGAGCTCAGAGTAGTTGACAACAAAACCAGGTTAGGCATAGCTGAGGAGGGGAGAAATGTGTTCCAAGCCGTAAGTCACCCATTCAGTTCTCCATGTACCCACCTTAGGCAAGATACTGGGAATATTGTAGTAAGGATAGACTCCCAACTAAGAGTCTGGTAAGGAAAATAAGTGAAAATTAAAGTATGATAAATGACAAAGGATGGGAAGAAGACAGCAAATGAAGCAGCAAAGTCAGAAAATCCCAGATAGAGCAAAATACTGGCCAAGACTCAGAGATCAACAAGAACATGGCTAGTTCAAAGAAAGAAAGAAATTCCATGTGGAAAAAATATATAGAAAGTACAGAATGGAATGTGTTTTAAAGAAGTACAGAGAAACCAGATCATGGAGGGATTTTTGTTTTAAAATAGACTTCAATGTTTAAAGCAGTTTTGAGTTCCCAGCAAAACTAAGCAGAAAAAAAAGTCCCCAAATGTACTCTGCTCCCAACAATACACACAGCCTCTCCCATGCTCAATATCTCATATCAAAGGGGTACATTTGTTATAATTGTGGACCTATGTTGGCACATCATTATCACCCAAACTTCATAACTTTCACCATGGTTCACTCTTGACGCTGTACATTCTAGTCTATGGGTTTGGACAAATGTATAATGGCACGTAATCACCACGATAGCATACCAAGGAGTTAAATGCCCTAAAAACCCTCCATGTTCTGCCCATTCGTCCCTCCTTCCCCCACTAAACCCTGGAAATCACTGATCTTTTTACTATCTCCATAGTTTTGTCCTTTCTAAAATGTTACACAGTTGGGAGTCATATAATACAGAGCTTCCTCACGTTGGTTTCTTTCACTCAGTAATACACTAAAAGTTTAAGGTTCCTTCGTGTCTTTTCCCAGCTTAATATCTCATTTCTTTATACTGATGAATATTTAGTGCGGAACAGTAGCTCATCGTCTGTACGTACCCAAGGAAGGTTCCCTTGATTTTTGCAAGGGCCTCAAGCATTTACTTAGTCCAGTCTACCTGCTGGATAATCTCATTCTGTCAACACTATGTGTTTAGTAGCATTGAATGTTCAAGAAAAAAATAAAATAAAAGCTTCATCACGCTTACTGGATTTAGAGACATTGATAATGACAAATCCGACAGGTTTAGATAGAGAGATTGGTCAAAATAAAGACTGAAAATTAGTAATAGACAAAATGGGAACTAGATCAAAGGCAAAGGAATGGAGACAATATACACAGTTATTTCAAGGAATTTGACTGTGGAGCAAAGGAGAGAGTAGACTGGAATGTGAGCTTGTAAGTCTATTTCTTTTGTCTTGTTTTTTATGCTTTCAGCTCTTTTAACTTATAAATCCCTCTTCCAAAGCTTATTGAGGTATAATTAACAAATAAAAATTGTATAAATTTAATATGTACAACATGATGTTTGGGGGGGAGGGTTGTTTTTTCCCCCACTCCTCTTGAAACCAGAGGAACTGTACACAGTTAACTGTGTACATTAATGCTTTTAGGGGGTACAATGTGCTTATTTGATATACAATATGGAATGCTTACATCAAACTGTTTAACATAACCATCACCTCACTTGCTTATTTGTTGTGGTAGGACATTTATACTCTACTCTTAATAGTTTTGAAATGTACCATTGCACTGTGCACACAATATGATGTTTTGATACACATATACATTGTGAAATGATTACCACATTCAAGCTAATTAATATATCCACCACCTCACATGGGTACTATTTTTGTGTGTCATGAGAAGATTTAAATCTACTGTTTTGTCAAATTTCACGTATACAAACCAGTACTGTTAACTGTGGTCCCATTGATCTCCAAAACTTATTCATCCTGCATAACTGAAATTTTATTTCCTTTGACTAACATCTCCCATTTTTTCTTACCCCACCCCATCTTCAACCCTTGGCAACTACCATTCTACTTTCTGCTGCTGTGAGTTCAACTTTTTAAACTTTGACATACAATTGAGATCATGCAGTACTTGTCTTTCTGGGCCTGGCTTATTTCTCTTTGTATAATGTCTGCCAGTTCATGCATGTTGCCACAAATGCCAGGATTTCCTTCTTTTTTTAAATTTGAATAATATTCCATTGTACCTATATACAATGGAACCTATATACAACGTACCTATATACATTTTTCTTTATTCATTCATCCTCCGTGGATACTTTTATTGATTCCATACCTTGACTATTGTGGATAATGATGCAATGAACATGACAGTGAAAATATCTTTGCCTTTTTTATAATGGTCATTCGTTGTGGTATTGATTTGCATTTTCCTGATGTTGAGTGACTTTGAGCATTTTTTCAAGTATCTGTTGGTCATTTGTATGTCTTCTTTTGAGAAATGTCTTTGTAGATTCTTTCCCCATTTTTTAATCAAGTTGTTCATTTTTTGCCAGTGAATTATTTGAGTTCTTAGAAGAGTTTTTAATGGAACAATCTTGAGGGTATTTAAATGCTGATCAGGAGGTACTGAGGTCTGCAGAAAGTGGAAGAAGAGAAAAAAGGAGAAGGAGGAAGAGGACGAGGAGGAGGAGAACCAGAGGCAGGAGGAGGAAGAGGGAAGAAGGAAAGAGAAGGGGAGGAGGAGAAGAAGGAAGGATAAGAAGAAGAGAAAGAATATTTTTTGGCAGATATTTGAAAAGATTTGGCTTAATAGATTCACTTTCTTATGAAATAATTGCCTGAGTATAAAAGGGCAAATGAAGCAGCCAAAATTCAAAGGTGAAGGGTGAAGAAATAGGCTGCTAGACAGAATAGGGAAGTTGACTAAGAGTCCTCTGTGGCTGAGAAAGACAGACAACAGGATAAAATACTATTGATGTAGCTCTTCTTTTCACTGAGTAGATGCTCTGAAAGTAATATGAGACTATGAGGCCACTGTGTGTGTTTGTACATATATACATATGCCCATACACACACATACTCCACCAATGATAGAAATATATTTCAACATCACTTATGATGTATTATAAAGATACAAACAAAAATAACTCCATCTATAAAAGAAAAATCCCTCATTCAATAAACAATATGCCAGAATGAGAGTCTAGGAAAATCAACTGCTGCCACCCAACTGCTTATGAATTCAGAGAATCAGGTTCAATTTACTAATCATTTACAATTCCATTATCCACAGCTAAATGCTAAAAGCATTGATCTGAATACTCTAAAACAACAGATAATCCAAAATGATTTAAATTAGGTTTTAAAAAACCTAAAACCTAATTATTTACATTAAATTTACATTTTTAATTTGCCTTTCTGAGGTAAATATTAAAACTAGTTTAAATTGTCCGAGAAAATAGTCAGTGATGTCAGGGATTAGAAGACAATTAGAGTTTAGAGAAAATCCAGAGATTAACTATTAGCAAAAAAAGAAAAAAAAGAAAAAAAAAAACAAAAAGAAAACAAATCCTCTCAATTGTATTGAGATAAACTTCTACCAGAGTTTTTTGCCCCCTATTATGAAATAATTCATAAATAAATGATATCTAAATTTCCAGAAACAGAGCTATTTCCCTTGTCAACCTGAACTTACTCTTACCCTCAGCTGAATTTTGATTTGAACTCCAAGTACATTTCTTCCCACACCCAGCCTTAGTTAAATTACTTCTCAGAAAAAAATAGTTCTACCATTGGATGGAGATGTAGCCAGGACACGTGGCTAATTCTAATATGATTACGTTCCTCTTACATCTTTCACCTACTCATTCATTCAATCAATTTTAGTCATCATTCAAGCACTGAGCTGACTATGTGTCAGGGACTAAGTGAACTTCTAACATCACAATCACCAATTAAAAGCTATATGATATAATGATATTATAATACTTAAAATGATATAACTATTATGATAATTATAGTCTATAAGGGAAGGTACTAGACTACCCACTTAGTAGATTAAGTCTGGTATTAATTTATGAATACTTCCCAAAAAAATGGTCTTTGAGGGTAATTCTTAATGAAAATGGAGAAGGACCAGAAGCAGCAGATCATCCCTATAATCCTTGCACTCTGGGAGTCAAAAGTGGGTAGATTGCTTGAGCTCAGGAGTTCAAGACCAGCTTGTGCAAGAGTGAGGCCCCATCTCTACTTAAAAAAATAAAATATAACTAGCTGGGCATTGTGACCCATGCCTATAATCCCAGCTACTTGGGAGACTAAGGCAAGAGGATCACTTGAGCCCAAGAGTTTGAGGTCGCTATGTGCTATGATGAAGCCATGGCACTCTACTCAGGGTGACAGAGTGAGACTCAGTCTCAGAAAAAAAATAATAATAATATGGTGGAGAAGGAGAGAAATCGGTAAGGATAGTAAGAATAAGAGATCAGTTTGGACAAAGAGGAGAAAGATGTCATGATGTGATCGTTCAGGAACATAGTTTTCCCTAGCTAGAACACAGAGGTTATATTGTGGAGAGACTGTATGTCATGGTAAGTATATGGATCATATTCTAATGGTTATGAAGAGTCACTGATGGAAATTTTAGAATGATGTGATGAGATTCATGTTGCAGAACAACTCCTTTAGAAGGATTGGAAGGATTTGGGAAAAACATGAAACAGGTAGATGAGCTAGGGAGTCTGATTAAGATAGAAGCAATAGAACTGGAGGGCCAAAATCAAGAAATATTTAAGGGACAAAAACCACAGATTTAGTGACTGGTGAAAGGGGGGCAACAATGGGAGGGAAGGAGGATCTAAGTTAATTTTAAAATTTCTAGTTTGAACATGTAATGAAGATTGGCATTACCTCTGGCAAAATTAGAGATTGTAGCAGGAAAAAGCAATGTTTGAGCAGAAAGCAATGATTTCATATGTGGAGTACTGAGGGAAATCTTTGTAGAGATAATTACTAAGTGAAGTAGTCTCACTCAGGAGACAGGTCAAAGGTGGAGATACACATTGAGAATTCCATAGTTTAGGTGGGTGTGGATAAAGGCATAGCGCTTAGTGAGAGGAACAAAAAGGAATAAGCAAAGGCAAAAACAACAAACAGACAAAATCAAAGACCTGTACACATTATGTCAACTAAAATATAATAAGCATCCTACATAGTAAAGATGGAAGGGCTACGGATAAGATAAAGTTCAACCTTCCTTTATCCCAATTAACTCACTCCAGTAGTTCCATTCAAAATAATTTTAAATTTTTATTGTTTTTCTTCTTGATGTTTCTTAAGTATGTTTCTTAATTTTTACCTGTAAATATATACATTTAATATATATTTTTAAATATATACTATATATGTTTATATGTATATTTGATATGTATAGTTAATCTTTAACTGTAATTATAGATATACATATATATCAATCGCTCCTAGGTTAAAGGAATTAGGTTGATAAATACATTCTTTTTATTTTTATTTGCAGATCCTGACTCTAACTGTCTATCACGTAATATTTACATGATGCGATGTTCGGTGACACTCGTTGACAGAGAAGAGTGGAGTATAATATTGTAGAACACCCTATGGTGTACTGCAAATGCACATTCAAATCCCTCCTATTTTTATAAGCACACTCCTACACTATGCGATTTTCCTCCCAACGAGAGAGCGTCTTTACCCCACTTCTTGAATCTTCGGGTGCTTTTGGTTTTGTTTGGTTTGGTTTTCTACTTGGTTGGGTCAGAAGGCCATTAGCAAATATGATACAGGCAGAAACTTGAAAGAGGCTCACACACTCGAGCTTGCCCTCACTCACTTCCAGCCAACCACCATGTGAGCGGACCCCTGGGGAGCCTACTGGAGGATAAGAGACCTTGCAGAACACAA
This sequence comes from Arctocebus calabarensis, assembly GCA_963573935.1. Taxonomy (NCBI): domain Eukaryota; kingdom Metazoa; phylum Chordata; class Mammalia; order Primates; family Lorisidae; genus Arctocebus; species Arctocebus calabarensis. The sequence continues at coordinate 6,170 of CAUYON010034071.1, forward strand.
ATTATCCATCTTAGCTAAAGGGCCCTTGATCTAACCAAACTTCTATCCAAGAGACCTGCAAATAAAATCATCTCAGACCACTCAGCCTCTGTTTGAGCTGCTAGCTGACTATGGAGATTAACCAAACTGCTTCAGAATAGAAGGGCCACCCACTGACCCAGAAACTGTGATCAGATTAAATTATTATTATTTTAAGTCATAATGTTTGAGGCTAATTTGTTATGCAACAATGAATTCCACCTTCTAGAATTGAATAAGAAGTCATTTAGTTTGCCTTAAGTAGTTTCTAAATTATAGTCTTTAATAAATAAAGAAAACCTCACAGCAGGCAACCTTTAGCTCTTCTGCAACTTCCTCCAGAGAAACCTACTATCTCCGAAGCAGGTTTCAGAATGCATAGACCATAATCGTGACAATTTAGCATTTTGCATTTTGAGCATTGTTAACAGGCTGGATCAAGACTGGGTAGAGACAAGCAGTTCTAACAAGTTTTCACCGTGTAGCTACAAATCTTTAAACCTCATAATGATAAGGAAGGCACACAACGAGGTTTTTTTTTTAATCCAAATAATACACTGATACTTATTACTGACCTTTTATTTCATTTTTGCTTAAAATTAAATAGATGTTCTTAAAACTATTTTGAGAAGGATGCCACAGACGTTTTTCAAGAAAACTTGGATAAAAGTCTTTCATAACTAATATTAATATAGCCACAAAAATTCAATAAGATTCTTTCAGGTTACCAATCTCACAAGTTAAAACTAGTCTTCATAAGATAATTATGGACAAAGGTTATGAATTATTCATCTTTGTATTGCCCTTACGACCTCTAGCGTGGGAGGCTCTTGATAGGTATTTGTTGAATGTGTGAATGATTAATGGGCCAACTACATTGTTTCAGGCTTTACTATCTGTGGTGGTTGTACGTGAGGAAATGTGATTTGACCCATGATATAACTGACTCGATATAATTAATGCATCATTTCACAATGAGGTTCAACTGGTCTTGTGCTTATAAATGAAATCATGCTAATGACTCAGAAAGAGAAATCTCAACTAAGAGATCTCTCTGTGCAAGTTAGATTTAGCCATTTCTACCTGGTTTCTATACTAGATTATATTCTTGTTTCAAAAGAACAAAACTGGCCAGTTTAACTTTCACCTAATTTATAAATCATATATATAGTTATAGACATAGATGTATAAAATACGTATTTACCTTCATATTTAGAGATGACACTACCATTGGCGATTGTTATCTGAGTGAACAGGTGCGGCTGAAAAACCTTTGCCCGATCAACTGTTATTTCCACACTGTACACACATAAAGACTATTCTACAGTTGGCAGCTGTACCCCTATTTGCAGAGTCCACTGCTCTGTACTATGCTATGTAACTGCAACATTTAAAATCATACTTTACTTATTATCGTTAATCATAAATCACTATACTTCTTCTAACTGATGCCAGTAGAACTGTCCAACCTATCATTGCTCAGAATTTCAGAATTACACTAAGTTGTGTGAAGTGTTGCCTTGCGGGATCTTCATAGTTTTTCTTCTGCTCATTGTTTTTGTTTGCCATCCTCCAGCTTCACAACAGAATCTCTGAGTCTCCTACCATCAGGCAGCTATCCAGTCTTAAACCTTGACACTCCAAGAAGATCATACGCACTCTAGCGAATGTAGGTTCTCACTGTCTGACCTGCCCAGGCCAAGTTAAATACCACTCACGAGAAGAGCTGATGGAATTGCTCAAGAGATAATTTGTTCATTCACTTAGTGCTTATTTACTGAAGCACTAGACACTGTTGGGAGGGCTGGGAATGTGGCAATAAACAGAGTTGCTTCCACAATGGAGCTTTTGTTGCAGTAATGCATGCTTCTCCTTTCACTTCAGAACAGAGACATCTCTTCTCTAATATCACTTAGGCCACTGTTTGGCCCTGAATAAGTGCTTAATAAACGCCGATAGACAGGTCAGTATTCTAGGAACCTTCAGTTGACGCTGCACTTCTGATCGACTCCTTTTCTACCCCTGCTTGCTGGGTCTCCATGATCTCCCTACAGCCTATGTAACAAAAACCGTGACTGCTTTTAGCTCTCTATTGCCAATCGAAATAGCTAACTCGCTCTATCACTTTCTTTCTGCAAAGCTTTCATATGATTTTGTGCTTCCTAGATTTATTACAGGTCTATATGAATCCTGCCAAGCTTTTCAAGCACTTTATTAGCATTTTTCCTGAGGGTCCCAAATGTAATACAAGGAGTACAGGTGGGGGATCATGGCATAGACTTCAGGAGGCTTGTCCATGGCTGGATACATTGCCTCATCCTCTCTCCACTGGTGTTTTTCAAACACCAATATTCATCAGTACACCCACATCAGCTGAAAGCAAGACAAAAAAAACAGGTGAGCAGTAAACAGACACAAGCAAATCATTTGCTTACCTACTTCCTGTGCTCCATGGGCTCAAGCACCTTGGAGGTTTGTTGGTTTGTGATAATTCCCAAGGCTCTATTTCAGGAATCCCAAAGAGAGCTACTTATATATTCTTACTGCAAAAGTTCTTTAACAGAAAACTTGGTATTTCTTATTCAGAAGAAATTCTCAAAAAGGTCTTATTGGTTGGTTATCTTCCTAGATTTGGATTCAAAAAGGTTAAATGCTATATTACCCAAGCACTTCATTTCTCCTCGGATTTTTATAAATAACATGAAATTCCCAGCCTTTACCCTCTGATTCATCTAAGGCAAAGTTGAAAAGAAGAAGAAAGAAAACCCTAAAATGTATTATGCATGATAGATATTCTCTTGGAAAGCTAGGAAATGAGATTGTCTAAATTGTTCTGTATCATGATCTGGACAGCAGATCGTATATAATATATTTGTTAAAAATTACTTGGGTATGACCTCTATCCCTCAAGCCTCAAACTATAGAGCAATCAAAAAGTGAGTATTTATTTTGTCCTTCCCATGTTCCTAGCCATATGCTGATTCCTAGGAAAAGAAAAAGATTATCACATTCCTCCACAAGGGGCCCTAATATTTTATTGAAGCAGTAAGACAAAACAAGGAAATGAAAATATGAAATTGCCAACAACAAAATTGTATTTCATACTATCCAAATATTGTTAAAAAGGAAAAATCAGTGACTGGCACCATTAATTGTCAGCAAAGGAACTAAGAGATAAGAATATTCTGAGTGTCTGGGTACGTTAGTCAACAGCAAAGACTCTCATAAAAGGGACCAAATATACACAGTTGGACCTAAGCTTGGGGCCCTGTGTTGAATGCAATAATGTAAGGCATTGAGGCAGGAATTAGCAAGAAAGTGACAGCTTGTGGGGGATGGATAGATGTTTGTTGTACTTCTTTGGCTGTCCAGCACCTTTTGAATACCATTGCTATGTTGGAGAATTGATGTATCCTCAAAGTAGAAGCTGGAAAAATGTTTTCCTAGCTTCCCTTCAAGCTAGGGGATGACCTCTTGACCTGGACCTCTCCGATGCACTAAGGTAAGACGTGAGTTTGGAAAAAAGGTAAAATGAATGAGGAGGTGCAGTGCTGAACTGATACCAGCAAGTGCAGCCAGTCAGCTTTCAGAGGCTGCTGTGACAGCAGTGCTGTTTCAGGGTCCACTGAAAACTTCAGAGCCTATTCAGGGCACACGTTGGAGAGTGAAGTAGTGCAACCTGAAATTTGGAGATTGTTCCTGGGTGCAAGACAGCCTGGCCTGATCCTCAGACATCTCAGCGACTTTATGGTGTGCCCGCTACCTATCTAATACATTTCTTACTTCTGGAGGGGGGTTCTGTTGATTGCAACTAAAACCCTTAACAAAGGCCAGACTGACCAGGGCAGAATGTGCAACTTGAATATTTGTCTAAGAGGAAAGAAGAACCATACATATTAGTAAAAATACTAAATTCAGAACAAGTTCTGGAAAACCTAGGTAGCAAGGGCCACTCAATGGTAAAAGGATAAATAGCGAGAGCATGCTAAACTTATAGGATGGTACAAGGTGCAAAGCAGCGTTCACACTGAGTTTCTGATGGGGTTAGGGCGTGAGCAGCACTGTGTCCCCAGCCGCGCTCTGCCCATTCTCTCCACAGGCACGGTGGGAGGCTGCACCCTGTCCTCTGCGTCCCTGGGCTCACCTGCTTTCCGCATCGCTGCTGGGTTATGCCAAGGAGGAGCCTTGAGAGGAAGGAGTGTGAGATCAGAGAATCACACTCTTGACTTCCTCACAGCAACGTCTCATGGTCGGGACGCCTACCCTGGCCAAAGGTCCCAGCGCCTGGCGGCTGCCTATTCTCACCAGTCTTTCTGCAAGGACTTTTTCTCAGTCTTGAGGGGTAGGAATGGAAGTCCTCAGCCACTAGTTGTGAGTACCGCCTTCCCCTCTGGTGGGCACGGACTCTACCACACATCTGCAATGCTGTCTTTGTGAAGTCCCTTCCATTTACCCAGCTGAGTGTGCCGTCCCTTTCCTGCTGGGACCCTGACTAATAAAGCATTACAAGTTACTTGAGAGCACATGTCTTTTCCACAAGGAAAAGATGAACACAACATTCAGAAGAGTAGTTTACCCAGGGGAGGGGGGGGAGGGTAGTCAGATGGGAGAATAATAAACAGGAGATGTAACACATGTCACATAAAGATTGATTCTTAAACTGGGTCCTTGAAACATAAACGTGTCCTGTATCATTCTTTATGATTGTTACGTTACAGCCTATAGCCTAACAAAAATTTTTCACTTTCTTAAGACTATCTTTTAGTACACAGCTATGATTTAAACAAAAATAAAAATGAAAATAAAAAGACTATCATTTAGTAAATAAAATCCCACTTTTGAGGTAGTCCTTATTCATCGATCTTTACTTCTAGGAGCTTTTTATGTCACATTTAATGAATTTTTGCCTGCTTAAAAATAACTTAGTCATTATGAATTCTCCGTGTTATTTTCAGGATGCATTTTTCATGTAGGACTGCAATCTATTTTGATTGAATTTTTTGTACGGTAATATGGTTTGTATGATTAACATTATAGATCTCTTGTGACTAGTATTTTGTTATGATTTTTACCTTTATGTTCATGAGTTCTCTTTTTTCTTTCTTTTTTTATTTATTTATTTTTTAGTAAGGAGGTGGGAATTGGCCATTGGTAATATTTCTCTATTGAATATGTGGAGCTTTCACTGAACCTGGATATTCCTTTCTAAGAAGGTTTTAAATGAGAGATTCAGCTTCTTTAATAGAACTATTCAGACTTCACATCAGTTTTCATAAGTTGTAGTTTCAAAGGTACATATTTGTTTCATCTGAATTTTCAACTTTATTGTAATAAAACTTTATCCGTAGTCTCCATATAAGTGAAAGAGAATATTTTTATCTTCTAAAGCAGAGCACTTACGCTCTCTGTGATACATAACTTCACTAGCATACAGAACCACCCCTAGATTAAATATCAGCATTCTATCAGAAGTCTAATGTAAGGAAGCAAAGATCCGTTCCAAAAATAATGTCTACTTTTAAAGATAAAAGCTGCTAATAATTTTTTAAATAAAATTCCCTCATTGGAAACACAAGTTCACCTAGCACCAATACCTCATGTAGCCCTAATTACACAAGTTCATGTAAACACACAGGAAGCAGGTGAAAACTCAAGTGCAAATCCAATATCAAATGAGAGCTAGAGACTTTTAGCTACCAGATTGGAAATAGTAGAAAGAGCTCACATTCCAGAAAAATATGGAGGGTGAAGAGTATGAAGTTTAAAGAGAGAGGAAAGTTGAAAGAAACTTGAAAATAAAATAGGGAAAGGTGAAAAGCAGGGGGACAGAGTGACAGTGTGGGCACATCCAAGCAGGTGAATTTTGAAAAGGTGGTCAACCAAGTCCAATGTGAATAGTGGCTGCGGAGAATGAGGACAGATTAAGATCATTCTCTTTAGAGTGTCATTTAAAAGAGCAGTTTCAGTAAAGTAGGAGATGTTAGAAATAGTAGTTAGAAAATAAGTAGTTAGAAAATGTGGGTAATGGATTTTTTCTGCTGATTTCAAAGGAATGTCCATACTGAATAGCTGTGGTATCAAGTAGTCAAGAGATTTCGAAACATCTCTCTGTGGGAAGAGAGAAAGTTCAATGCTATAGCCTTGCCAATGAAGATGTGAAAAGAATAAACAACTTCAGCAATTACAGGTGAGCCAGGTCTAACACCCAAATGTCACGGATATTATAACCTGATCAAAAACACAATCCCCTCTTCCTTTTACTTAAAGTCCCATATGATTTTATATAATTTTTAAAAATCTGCTTTTCTTCTGGCCTCTTATATTATCTAAAGTGTTTTACCAATCTCTACTATAATAAAAGAAAAAAGTACAACAAATCTAAGAGAAGTCATGACTCTATCATTTTAACTGTGTTTACATGAAACAGAGAAGTAATGTACACCCTGGGAAACCAAGCAGGGTGAACTCCTGTTACCCTCACTTTGTTGTTAAGGACAGTCCAAACTTAAGTGATTTCCGGATATTTCCAAGATGCAGGATCATCTGAATTCTAGACTCTTAGGTAACACTTTGATTAAGTCTAAAGCTTCTGACAGTGAAATTATTGCTCAAGCCTGTACCAAAAAGAAAGATTAAAAAGAAAAAAGTCCTTAATTTCAGGAAAAAGTTCTGTCCTGGAAACTTGTAGTATCTTCAAAGAAAATCCTTTTTGTTCGTTTGGGTGTAAGTAAGGACCTCGGCACATGAAAACCATGTCAAGCCATCTCGTGGATGGAGCCCTTTCTCAGCTTCTTACAGACTCAGTGCTTCCAAGGACAAATCAAACTACTTCCCTTCAGAGAGGCCAGTGATTTATCAAAAAAAAAAAAAAATTTGCTGAGCATTTAGTCACGGAAAACACATGAACTTTAACCACTCCATTGTGTCCAGGTATTCACAGCTTCCCGCACATTCCATCTCTAGAAGAGTCTTTCTTCCCCTGGACTGATCTCGGGGGAAGAGGTGGCCGAAGGAATAGAAGGGGAGTCCTCAGGGCTCATCCCTGGGCAGACATTGATATTCTAAGCAAATCCCCTTCTTTTAAGCTGGAGTAGTTGTAAGTTTTAAATGGCTGGAACTTCTTTGTTTCTCACCTTAGTCTTCTTTAAAACAGTTTTCTGTTCCTAAATGTCTGAATGAAAATGAAATAATGACTAGGGGACTTTTTCCTAATCAGTCACACATTGCTTAATGATAGGATATGTTCTGAGACATACATCACCAAGTGCCTTTGTCTCTGTGCAGACAGGACAGAGGACACTCACACCCAGACGGCACAGCCAGCTGCAGGCTGAGGCTCTCAGGCCTGCTGCTCCGAGGTTGCACACCTACCTGCTCCGCCTGTTACCGGGGGGGAATACTGTGCCCCGGTGTACTACAAGGGGAGGACTTGGATATCTAAGCAAATCTAAAGATAGAAAAGGCCCAGTAAATAGATGACATTAAAAAAATGGAGCAATCGAGTAGGGCACTTGTCAGGAACAGAGTTTATAGGACTGGACGTGGCTCTGAGTGAGTGACTCTGAAGATCCCACCACAAAAACTTATCTTGGCATGGTAGTCCTAGCTACTGGGGAAGCTGAGGCAGGAGGGTCTCTTGAGCCGGAGAGCTTGAAGTTGCAGTAAACTGTGATTGTGACACTACTCCAGTCTGGGTGACAGAGGGAGCCCCCCAAAATAATACTATGCTTGGTGCAGTGGCTCATGCCTGTAATCTTGGTACTCCTGGAGGCTGAGGTGGAAGAATTGCTTCAGCTAAAGAGTTCAAGACCAGCCTGAGCAAGAGGAAGACTCCATCTCTACAAAAAACAGAATTTAGTAGGGCACGGTGCCATGCACCTATCGTCCCAGTTACTTGGGAGGCTGAGTCAGGAGGATCACCTGAGCCTGGGAGCGTGAAGTTGCTGTGAGCCGTGACCACACCAGTGCAATCTATTCCAGGCAACAAAGCAAGACCTTGTCTCAAAAAAGAAATAATTAAAAAATATATATATAATTATTACGTACCTATAATTAAAAATTAAACATATAATAATAAAAGATGCCATAGTAAATACTTTAACCATCAATAGTCATTTCTGATCATTGTCAAGTATTGTGTACTGTATGTAATTGTATGTACTATACTTTTATCCAACTGGCAGCGCAGTAGGTTTTTTGAAACGCGAGAGTAGCACATTGGGCTGTGACATTCTGACAGCTATGACGTTACCAGGTGATAAGAATTTTTCAGCTCTGTTGTCATCTTATGGGATCACTGTCTCACAGATGTGGTCCATAAGTGATCCACAATCATCCAATATGCAGGACATGACCGTGCTGTGCTTTACCGTTTCCTAAAAACACAGTCCTGGGCCCTGTGGGTTTCATCGTCAATGTTTTAACACTGTAGACTTGGAAAAGACTTGTAAAATGTCCCAGTGCAAACCACTTATTTTTCTAACAAGAAAATGGCCTGGAGAAGTATAATTACTTACCCAAGCTCCACACAGCTATTGGAAGATGAAGGACTAAAACCCAGTTGTATTCCACCACACCCAACTTTTCTTGCTACAATGAATAATTAACTTCTTTTCCTCTTTCTTTCCTTCCTTCCCTTTCCTTCTTTCTTTCCTTTATCTCATTTTTTTCTTTTTCTGTCTTTCTTCCATTCTTTTCTTTCTTTCTTTCCTTTCCATCTTTCTTTCCTTTTTTCTCTCCTTTTCTCTCTCATTCTTTTTCTTCCTTCCTTCCTTCCTTTCTTATGTTCTTTCCGTGTATGCACATGCATGGCATGGGCATGTATGTGTCAACCTTCCTGTATTACCCACATCTCGTTGGCACTGGTCGGGGCCAGGACTGCAGACGCAGACCGCTATGCTGTCATCTCTCTCAGGAACAATTGCTTTTTGGTGCCTGAGGGCTATTTACCTTAGCAGAAGGGAGAGAGTAAGAGAGAGAGTCCTTGAGGGAGAAGCAGTCTTAGAAGAATAAGGCTTAGCAGTCTTCAGCAAAGCTTAGTAATCTTTAGCAGAGAGATGCTGCACTGGCGCCCTGCAGGCGGCAGAAGCGACAGTCAGAGTGAGGGGGTCCATGACGGAATGGACATGCTCCCAACTGCCTTCGCCTGCAGCCTAATATAGGGCTGATCATGTGACCTTAACACCACAGGTGTAGAGCCTGCCAATTCACCAATGGTCTCATCTCGGGAGCTCTCATGCTGGTTAAGAGAGCTAAATCCCTCCCTCAATAAAGGTGCTTCATTATCGAGCTGCAGGTGTTACTTATAACTCTCACTCCTCCTAGCCATAGGCCATACGGGCTGCTACACCCATATAGCAGGGAAAACATTCATAATGTTATCATTAATCACATCAGTCTTCCTCTTCTACAGGTGCTTCTTGAATAGATCAGCCTTTGAACTAGTAGGGGAGTAAAGAAGATCTACCCTCACAAGTGGGGCACCGGCCAATCCTTTGAGGTCCCAGAGAGCAAGAAAAGGTGGCAGAGGGACAGATACTCTCTTCTGAAGCCTGGGCATCTATCTTCTCCATCCCTCAGACACCAGAACTCCAGGCTCCCTGACCGGCAGACTCCAGGACTTACGCTCCCAGGTTCAGACCTTCAGATTCAGAATGAATTACACCACAGGCTTTCCTGGGTCTCCAGCCTGCAGATGACAGATATGGAGTATCTGGCCTTCATAATCTTTTACAATAACACACCTCTTCTGGATCTATCTACCTAACCTTCAGCAGTTACTTGGAACTGAAACTTGACATCAGATTCTCAGCTTAGACACAACCTCAGTATTGGCGTGGGGGGGGGGGGTAATTTGAAAATAATCCCCTATGTGTTTTTTTTTTTTTTATTTCACATAACTCAGTTTATCTCCATACTATTTTAACATTGGTCTTCTGTAAAGTCATTTAAAAGGTATCTGTTGAAACAGTGAGTAAAATTTTATGATGCAGGTCAACAAAATTTGGCATGGTGTTTTATGCATCAGGATTGATTTTAGTGTGTTAGATATAGTTTTAATGTGGTCTTTGCACTAATAGAGTTTTAAAGTTGAAAAACATAAACTTGAACGCTAACCTAGTTTTACGAGTAACTGTGATCCAGAGGAGTTAAGTGGCAGGCTAAAGCCACAAAGTTAATTAATGAAGGAAACAGCACTAGAACTCAAGCCTCCTGGATGGAATTCCAGGTCAGCTGTTTATTCTACCCCCTTATATGGACACTCCCTCTCTCCACCAAAGCAAAGTTTGCAGATGAACACAGAGCTATTTGCATCTAACCAGTCCTAAAATTCCTATATAAACTTTTATCTGGCTCGGTGCCCATAGCTCAATGAGTAGGGCGCCAGCCACATGCACCAAAGCTGGCAGGTACAAGTCCAGCCCAGGCCTGCTGGACAATAATGACAACTACAATTAAAAAAAAAAAACAAAATAGCTGGGCATTGTGGCGGTTGCCTATAGTCCCAGCTACTTGGGAGGATGAGGCAAGAGAATCACTTAAGCCCAAGAGTTTGAGGTTGCTGTGAGCTGTGACACCATGGCACTCTACCAAGGGTGATGTAGTGAGACTCTGTCTCAAAAAATATATATAAAATAAAAAAATGAAAATAAACTTTTATCTGTGAGTTTGGCGTCAGTCATCATTCTCCTTGGTGGGGGTGGGAATGGTAGAGGATGTTTTGATTCTGTCTTCCTTTCGCGGGTTCCACCTTTCTTTCATCTTGGGCCCTTTACTGTGGTTGCCCGACTGAAATGGTAAACAAACCTCCAGGTTCTTGTCTTATATCATCAAAGAAAAATTTAAAAAGCAGTTCCTTGCATGTGTGAAGCAGGTTTCCTTCCTGCCTACCACAGACCATCAATTCTTATGAAAATAACTCCATCAAGAAGGCAGCTGCACAATTCCTTGGGCTGGATTTGGGCATAATCATAGAGGGCGGAATGAGACTTCATTTTCATTTCTCATCTTTTACAGAGACTATGTAACTTTACCCTCACAGGAAGAACGTAAGTTTGCCCTTTCACCTACAGTATCTCTTAGTCTGACCACCCAAACAGCATCCTACCTGAATAATTCCCCAACTGCAGTCTTCCCAAAATGTTTTCATATTACTTGAGGAGGCATCTACAGCATGAAATCTGTAATCACTATTACTCATTCCCTCCTTGACCTTCTCGATCTCTTTGATGACCAAACCAGCTCCTCTCCTGGGTCTCAGCCTCCCTTTGCCTTATTCTTGATCTTCTTTTGCAGACTTCTCTTCCTCTGACAATCCCTTAAAATATGGTACCCTCCTCTCTTCTCAATATACACAAGTGGCTACTGGTTAGCATATTGGACGGTACAAACACGGAACCTTTCCAAAGTCCTGTCGGACAGTCCTGTTCTAGAACCTTCTGCAGATGGCATCAGAGTAACTCAACTCTACCTTAAAATGTCTAAACTTCTCTTCCATATGATTTCTCTTTCCTATCTCTGAAACCCATGCCACTATCTTAGTTCCCTTAAACTTTGCAACAGTACCCTAACTGGTCTCCCAGCCCACCTTCTTACACCTCCCTCTCCAAAATCACTTTTCACAATGCAGCCACAGATCTCTTTCCTGAATATAAAGCTGGTTATGCTAATGTCTTGCTAATAACCCTTCAATGGTTTCCTAGTGGCTGTATAAGGTGACCAAATAATTTATCACCTGAATGCAGGCAATTTTAATAATTTGATGCTACTAATAATTGTACTGCTATAATAAAACTAAATTGGCAAATAAAACTTTCACAGGAAACCAGTATGATGTATGGATACCTTGCATAGAGTCTACATTTTTCAAATAGTTTCTAAGTCATTATATGTCAGGCCCAGGCTGTGTCTTCAGCACTGCAGAACTACCTGCCATTCACCAAACGTGATGTTCTGTTTCCCAGTTGTGTAAATTCCCAGTGACTGGATCACCTGTCCCCTCTATACAATACAGAATCCTAAATGATGCACATAGCACTGTGTATATACTATTTTATTTTGAAGTACATATGTTTCCTACTTGTGAAATAATCCATAATTCTCAGAGCACTTTGGAAAATGTAGAAAATTTTTAAAAAGAGCAAAATCATCCACATAGCTATCACTCAAGACAACTACAGTTAATATTTCAATCTGTATTTTTCTCTATCATGTGTACTTATATAGTTTTCTTCCCAAAATTTAATTTTTCCTATTTTGCAACCAGCTTTTATCATAATACGATACTTATATTTTCTTTGTTATTACATAGCCTTTCATAATATGAATTTTAATGACTATTACTTCATTGTATGAAGATACAATGGAATAATTAACTAATCTCATGTTGTCTATTTAGATTGTTTGAAGTTTATACAATTTTATAGAATAACTAAATATGTTTTCTCATAATAAGCAATTCATATTCACTGCAGACTTTTGGAAGAGAGCTATACAAAAAGAAAAGAGATTTATCATGTTATGAAAATGACTTTTATGATATTTAAAGATAAAGCTATAAGAAAACATATTTTCAAAGTTATTATTAAGTCAATCAAAAAATATTGCACTCCTAGTAATAAGGACATGTAAAGTTTGTACAATGCAAGTATTGTATAAAGGTAGATTTTTTTCATAGCTGTATTTTTTTCTTTTAATATTTAATACTACCACTAGGCTAAACTTTTTCAAAGGTATACATGCTAAATATGTTTGTAAGAAATACTTTTTAAGATATTTAGCAGTATTCCAGAAATTCTACCCATGAACATTAAGATGGACTAAAACCTTCCTGAAAATTTACACTGCATTTTAATCACGAATGAAATAGAAAGATTCTCACTTTCCAAATATTATGCAAAATTTCTGACCAGGAAATTTTTGAAAACATGAGTTGTTTATACCAAAAATGTAAGACTTAACCAAGTGTAACTGACCTGAATTTATGGTCACTATATGACAGATAAGAATCGCCAGTTGCCTTTTCAGTAAGTGAAAGGTGGACTTGTGAATATATGAGTACCAGACTATGTGCCAAGACACTACCATAATTTTATTACTTGCTGTTGTTCTGCTCATTTTAAAATGACTTCATTCAATCTCAATTAAATTTTTAATATGCCAAATCTTGGCAGCAAAATGTCACAAATTTATTCCAGTGGTCTCTGCACACTTACCTATGACAGAAATGTTTTCCCTACCTCTTTTTGAAAAAAATGACACCACACTATTTGGAGCAGAGACTAATTATGACTAAGTAATATAATAATCACATTGATTTTTATATAATAAGAGTATTATAATAAAAGGCCAATGGATTTTGGAGGAAGGTGGTTCAGGTGGTTCAATCATTTTTCTCTACTCCAGGTCCTAAACATAGCATATGACCCAGACATCGTGGTGGAGAAAACACCACTTCCAGCAGTGAGGCAGAACTTTAGCAAACTCACACCAGCATGTAAACTCAGCACCGACCAGCTGCCATGAAGAAACTAAGGGGCACAGTGGCACTTGGCTGTTCTGAGCTGGACCCTGAAAAACAGCACTTAACCTACCTGTACAGGTGGTGTGTGGGTGTATTTGGGAAGCTTCAGGTGTGAGCGTACAGCCCACAGGCCACGCACGGTTTTGCAAGCTGATTATGGAAAGGTAGAAATGTCAGCAAACACATCTCGGTCTCTTTGGCCAAAGAAGTGAGGAAAGGAAAGCTATGGTGAAAAGCTCTAGACAAATCTGTAGATACCTACCTACCCAGTTATTTCAGGAGATAGAGCTTTTGTATGTTTACTACGGAATCAAGTGTGGCATCAACTTGATGGGCATGATAATTGGTACTAATCCAGATGTCTAAGAAGTGAGCCCAAAGCAGCTCAGATCAATTATTCGGTGTTCAATTTAATTGGGCAATTTCAGATTTCCAATATATTGATAGGAAGAGATCAAAACTACATTGCTACAGGCCCATGCTGAGATTTTCTATGGCTTTTGCAGAACAGGGAGAAGTGACTGGGACAGCAGAGTTGATACCAGCTGAATGAGCTGCTGAGATTACACACACAGCTATCCTGGCACTAGTGGACGGGGATCACCTGCAACTCAGACTTTTCACCGTGAAATGTACAAATTACTCCCTTGACCACAGCATAATCTCAACTTTTTTTTACTTAACTTATAAACATTCTCCTATGCAGAATTATTTACCCAAATGCATTCTTTTTTTGCTCCTTCGGCTGTAAATGTTCTAGATAAAACTAATATTTTTACAGATAAAATCATGTTTTCCTTTGGCTTCCAATATAATTTTGTAGACAAGATCCTTAAAGCACATAACCTAAGTTGATGACCACTACAGACAGATGAAATGAGGTGTCATATTTAATGTTGAAGAGGTCAGGCAGTGCCTGTGTCTCAAGGAATAAGGTGCCAGCCCCATATATTGGAAGTGATGGGTTCAAAACCCAGCCCTGGCCAAAAAAATTCAAAATAATAATAATAATAATAATAATAATAATATTGAAGAGGGCTTCATAGGACTTCATAGGTTTTAAATCACTTTTACATTATTTCATGATTACAATAAAATAATAACAATAATAGTATTAATATTATAGTAATAATAATAACTCTTGTCCTACAGGAGTTATTATGCCAATGAGTAAACTATTCTATTCTGGATTTGGAGCTGTTTCCTGTGTTATTCAAGGACCTATGACTAGTACAGGCCCAGGCTTTCTAAGTTGGAGTTCAGTGCTCTTTCCTCTGTAGTGGAAATTGCTGTCATATTTTTTCAGAATTTCAAGATACAGATAGATGTTTCTAGGTAAGTTTCTATATATGTTTCTTACTTAAGTTTCTATATGTAAAAATGTAGATAAGGTTCATATGGAAATCTAGATAAGTTTACATAGACATGTATACACACTTTTTTTACATATTCTTATGTTTCTAGAAAGGAACAAGAACTGTCTGCCTATGAGTGGAATTCTCAGCCTCTATCCCAACACTAGCAGGAGGCAGGAACATAATATTTCCTTTTGAATCAGAATAGTGAAAGGATCACTCCTCTTCTCTGCCTTCAAGAGAAGCAACACAGGAAGAAATAGCGCTCCATCCTGGAAATACACAACATTCAAGTCATTCATTTTGATGTAATGGCAGTGGTCTCTACTATTTAAGATCACTTCTTGGGGAAAGTGGGAGGAATAATTTCAACCTACAAAGTCAGGAACTTGGGCTACTGAAAGTTTTATTTGAGTGACCCTTTCCTTGCATGTGAGGATTCTTTCCACTTCTGCAGATCTCAGGCTACAAGAAAGGAAAAGAATAAAAATGTCAACAAGCTCTAGGTTGTGGAAGAAGCCCAAGTGCCCATCAACCCACGAATGGATTAATAAATTGTGGTACATGTATACCATAGAATACTATGCAGGCTTAAAGAAAGATGGAGATTTTACCTCTTTCATGTTTACATGGATGGAGCTGGAACATATTCTTCTTAGCAAAGTATCTCAAGAATGGAAGAAAAAGTATCCAATCTACTCACCCCTACTATGAAGGTAATTTATAGGTTTCATATGAAGGCTATAACCCAAATATAGCACAAGAATATGGGGAAAGGGGCAAGGGAGGTTAGGGGAGGGGAGAGGGAAGTTTTGGGTGGAGGGAGGGTAATTGTTGGGGACACACCTACGGTGCATCTT
>CAUYON010034073.1:0-45384 GCA_963573935.1 Arctocebus calabarensis
CTGTGGCATCACAGCTCACAGCAAACTCCAATTCCTGGGCTCAAGCGAGTCTCTTGCCTCCGCCTCCCAAGTAGCTGGGACTACAGGCGCCCACCACAACGCCCGGCCATTGTTTTTTTTTTTTTTTTTTTGGTTGCAGCCGTCATTGTTGTTTGGTGGGCCCAGGTTGGATTCGAACCCGCCAGCTCAGGTGTACATGGCTGGTGCCTTAGTCTGTTGAGCCACAGGTGCCGAGCCTTAAGCACATTCTTTTTTTTTTTTTTTTTGAGACAGAGCCTCAAGCTGTCACCCTAGATAGGGTGCTGTGGCATCACAGCTCACAGCAACCTCTAATTCCTGGGCTCAAGTGAGTCTCCTGCCTCCACCTCCCAAGTAGCTGGAACTACAGGTGCCCACCACAATGCCCGGCCATTTTTTGGTTGCAGCCATCCTTGTTTGGCGGGCCAGGGCTGGATTTGAACCCGCCAGCTCAGGTGTACATGGCTGGTGCCTTAGTCCGTTGAGCCATAGGCGCCGAGCCCTTAAGCACATTCTTTAATGTGTCAAAATTTGATTTTGGGGGGATGACGTGAGGGATAGGCAGGGATGAAGAAGAAGATTGCAAGTGGTGCCTGTGCTCAATGGGTAGGGTGTTGGCCCCATATACCAAAGGTAGCGGGTTTGAACCCGGCCCTGGTCAAACTGCAACAAAAGAATATAGCTGGGCACTGTGGCAGGCGCCTGTAGTCCCAGCTACTTGGGAAGCTGAGCTAAGAGAATCACCTAAGCCCAAGAGCTGGAAGTTGCTGTGAGCTGTGACACCACAGCACTCTACCGAGGGTGACAAAGTGCGACTCTGTCTCTAGAAAGAAGAAAAAGAAGATGCCAGAAATAAAAACTAAATTTCCCTTTAGGTAAAAAACAACAACAACAACAAAAAACTTAAATACCTAAGTAAATGGAGGGATAATACTTCTCCTTGCACAGAAATAGTTAATACTGTTAAGAAATTCTCCTCCAGTTGATTTATAGATTCAAAGCATTCCCATTCACAATTTCAGCTGGATCTTTTGTGGATATCAGCAACTCAAGTCAAAAATTTAAATGGAAAAGTAATGGAATTAGAATAGCCAAAACAATCTTGAAACAGCAAAATTAGAAGAGTTATACTACCTGATTTCAAGATTGCTATGATTTGAGTGTGTCCCTAAAAGTTCACGTGTTGGAAACTTACTCCTCAATGCAACAGTGTTGGGAGGTGAGGCATAGTGAGAGGTGATTGGGTCGAGAGAGCAGCAGGGCCCTCATGCATGGATTAATGTCGTTACTGTGTTATTAGAGTTACAGATCGAGTCTGGCCTATGGAGTCTTGTTCTGTCTCATGTGAGCACTCCTGCCTTCTGCCTTTCCCCTAGGGGATTACCCTAGCCAGATGTCAATGCCATGCCTTTGGACTTCCCAGCCTCCACAACCATAAGTCAAATAAACATCCGTGTTTGATAAATTGCCGAGTCTGTGATATTCTGTTATAACAAGAGAAAATGGACTAAGACAAAGATTCAAGGAAGTTGCATTTATCAGGGCAAGTTGGTTTTGGCAATAAATAGGCAAACCAAGCCCAGACTAGAGAGCCCAGAACCAATCCCACTGACTGAAGAGACAGCAAACAACTTGTGGGCCTAAAAGGCCAGCCATTAATTGGTGAATCTTGGAAAATGTTATACAGAAGTTGTTGTATGGAGTTCTTTATACTGTTCTTACTCTTATAAATTGTCTGTATTTGACTTTTGTTGGAAAATCAAATCTTGGAA
Organism: Arctocebus calabarensis; assembly: GCA_963573935.1. Classification (NCBI taxonomy): domain Eukaryota; kingdom Metazoa; phylum Chordata; class Mammalia; order Primates; family Lorisidae; genus Arctocebus; species Arctocebus calabarensis. The sequence continues at coordinate 1,791 of CAUYON010034073.1, forward strand.
AATGTTATATAGAAGTTGTTATATGGAAGTTCTTTTATACTGTCCTTACTCTTATAAATTGTCTGTGTTTGACTTTTGTTTTCTGATTTTAAATAATTCAATTTTGGAATATTTCTGTTAAGGAGGTAATTAAATTTCCCTTTGCACATACATTACAAGAATATAAAGTCCATTGTTAACTTAATATTACACACATGTAAACTGAATTTATCATATTCATAAACCATAATAAATAGATTCAGACATAATTAATAGCTTTATAATTGTGCCTGGAAATGCATTACCTCTTATATGTATTCAAAACAGTTTAAAAAATGGAATGAAACTACTTTAGTTATAAAAAAGATGCAAAGACAAACAGTATATTCAAAAGTATTATGACTGTGACAGCCTGTGGACTAATGCAATATCTGGGGTGAAGTGAAGATTCCTACATGTGTCACTCTGATACCCAGCTTAAAAGCCATAAAAGAAAAGGTAATTTTTCTGATGAGAGATAAATATAAATATATGTGCTCATAGATATTTAAATGTTAGGTTCATTAATGCATTATTTACTTGCAGTAAAATTTATCCTGTTGGGTTAATAATTCTATGAGTTTTGAATTGCATATAATTATTTAAGTCTCACCATAGTCAAGATATAACATGGCTTCAAAACCCCAGAAGGTTCCCTCAGGCCCTTTGTTGTCAATCCTTTCACATACCTTGATAAACAGTGATCTGTTTTCTGCACCCATAGTTTTGCTTTTTCCAGAAAACCATACGTGAAATCATGTAATACATAACTAATTAAAAAACTAGCTTTGCTGAGCTAAAATTGGCATTCTATACAATTTCTCCTTTCTAAATGTACGATTTGATGGTTTTTGGTATAGTTACAAAATTGTGCAATCATCATTATAATTTTAGGCTATTTCTATCACTTCAAAAAGAAACTCAACACCCATTTGTTGATGCTCTCATTCCCCCCCCCCCCCAACCTCTCAGATCCAAGAACCACTCATCTGTTTTCTGTATCTAATGTAGCCTTGTGAATCTGGCTTCTTTCACTTGGCAAAACGAATTAGAGTTTTGTCCATGTTGTCTTATATAACAGTACTTTATCTCCTTTTATTGCTGTGTAGTCTACCCCTGTGTGAATGCGTCACATTTTGGTATCAGATATGCTAATTGAAGGATATTTGTTTTGTTTTCTTTCAGTTTTTAGTGATTATGAATAAAGCTACTGTAAACATTTACCTAAACATTTTGTGCGAACGTCAATTTTATTTCTCTTGGACAAATGACTATCCCTGAGACTGTTGGGTTGTGTGGTATGTGGGTGCTGAACTTTGTAAGTCAAACTGTTTTCCAAAGTTCTGTACAGTTTTTTTTCCTACCAACAGTGTATGAGGATTCCTGCAGCTCCGTATCCTTGCGAACATTTTATATGGTCTGTCACTTTAATTTTAGCTATTGTGATGTGTGTATAGTGGTATCTTATTGTGGTTTTTGTGTTTTATCTGAGAAATCATTGCCTAACTCAAGATCATAAAAAATTCTTTCATGTTCTCTTATAGAGTTGAATTATTTTAGATTTTACACTTTGGTATAATTTTTGTATATGGAGCAGTCAAGATTACTATCATTATTATTATTTGGCATATAGACATGAATTGTTCAGCATCATTTGTTGGAAAGACTATTCTTTCTCCATGGAACTGCCTTTTCATTTTAATTGAAAGTCAACTGACCATACATCTATGGAATTTTAACTTGCATTTTCTTTATAACAGTGATCATTGTTTCGTACGCTTATTTAATTAACATCTTTGTATCATCTTTGATGAAGGATATCTTTAAACATTTTTTTCCATTTTGTAATAAAATTGTCTTAATAAGATTAAGTTTGGGGATTATTTTACAAATAATCTCCTCAGTCAGAAACTTATTTTTTCATTTTCTTTTCTTTTTTTCTTTTTTGAGACAGAGTCTCATTATGTTGCCCACAGTAGAGTACTGTGGAGTCACAGCTCACAGCAACCTCCAAGTCTTGGGCTTAAGCAGTTCTTTTGCCTCAGCCTCCCAAGTAGCTGGGACTGCAGGCGCCTGCCACAACACGCTGCTATTTTTTTGTTGCAGTTGTCATTGTTTAACTGGCCCTGGTTGGGTTTGAACCTGTCAGCCTCGGAGCGTGTGGCTGGCACCATAACCACTGTGCTACGTACAGGGGCCTAGTCTATTTTTTCATGTTCTTCTGAACAATTTCTTTCAAAGAGCGGATGTTTTTGATATTGTGTAAGTCTGGCCTATCAATATTTACCTATATGATTTGTGCTTTTGATGCTATCAAACTGGCTTCTGTATCTCCATGATATTCTCCATCTTGTTATATTTAAGCCCTTTGTGATGTTCTGGAATAATAAGATGTCCCACTTTGTCCCTTCTCTACCTACCTTTTAATCTGCCATTTCTAGGGACAAGCACTGTTTTTTTTTTGTTTGTTTCATTGCTTTTCTTTTTTAAATTTCTGAGGCTTGGTATCAGGGAAGGAGAATTTTGATACATTTTTTCTATCTCTTTTCTCCTTTTACACACACCCATACATTGATGAGTAATCCCAGATGATAATTTTTAACATAAACTTTCTTCTGAAGGTAGCTAGTCCAACTTTTCTAACCAAGAAATAACAAGAAAAAAATTCATCCTTAGTAACTAGGAGTTATCATAGGACAGGCCTTGTGCCTAATTTGCCTCAGTTGCAACTGTCTGGAGATGTGTTGTTATCCAGATAGTCCGAATACAATCGAAAAGGTCACTGGTCTTTTTTATACTATTTTGCAAACATTACATTGGTCTTTTAATTTGAGATTCTGTTACTACTTGGCAGAATCTGTTGGTTTTCAAATATTTACCCCTCACCTTGCCAGAATAACTATAAACATTAGGGAATATAACCTCTGATTCCTAAATTTGCCCAGCAGGTTGTCACTGGGGAAGCAATGACAGAGCTTGCTTTGAATTTCCAATACTTAGTCTGTTATTAAATCTTCTGAAGTAGATAATTTCCTAGGTAATGTTTTCATAATATTCTGTTTTATTTAATTTTGCTGCATGTACTCTTTTGGTAGCTGTCTTTTATATTACCAATACTTTGTAAACATCTCCTCCTGGCCCTTCCTATCTTTCCTTAGTGAGTATTTTATCTTTAAGGTAGAGCAATGTCCCTCTGAAGTTTATGACCTTAAAATTTTGTTGATTTTTCAGCAGGTGGGGTGAGGGTCAGTATTTGCAATTCCATCGTATTTCTTTTTTGTTTTTGTTTTTGTTTTTTGAGACAGAGCCTCAAGCTGTCACCCTGGATAGAGTGCAGTGGTATCATAGCTCACAGCAACCTCCAATTCCTGGGCTCAAGCGAGTCTCCTGCCTCCGCCTCCCAAGTAGCTGGGACTACAGGCACCTGCCACAACGCCCGGCCATTTTTTTTGGTTGCAGCCACCATTGTTGTTTGGCGGGCCTGGGCTGGATTCAAACCTGCCAGCTCAGGTGTATGTGGCTGGTGCCTTAGCTGCTTGAGCCACAGGTGCTGAGCCTCCATTGTATTTCTAAAAGAAAATGGCTAAAGTTTGCATCTAAACTATAGCATTACATGGCATTCCCCACTGTGGCCATTTCAGATCCACTTAACTTGTTGATTCTGATACTTCATAAGTCATTTGTATCAGAAAAACACTTCATTCCTAATGATGCAAGAAAACAACAACAACAACAAAGGAATACATATTTTTAGAAAGAACTTGGAAATGTTAAGTATGTTCTTTGATATGTGAGAAATTTATGATTTTCAGCTCGGCCGAACCTTTCCGTCCATGGCCCTGATTCAGGGTTAGCAGCCGCCAGCAGAGCAGCCTCGTGTCTCAGTGGCTGGTCCAAGCTGATTTGCTGCAGCATCTCACTGCTTTGCAGAATGTTCAGAACGTAGTGTTAATTTGAGAATAGCGGGAATGAATTGAAGAGCAGTTTTCTACACGCAAGTCTCTTCTGCAAGACTCTACACAGAAAAGCACCTGGCCGCAGACCATAATCCCAATCTCAGCCAATAGCATAGAAAATGCTTGCTGTTGGTGCATTAAATAGTTCAGCTAATTCATTTTGATTTCTTTCTGTGCCGGAGCACCCTGCTAGGGATACAAAGATGGATGGAGCAATGAGTGGGTGGAACAGACACGAAAAAGAAAACAAAAGCAGGGGCAATGGGTCATAAGTCACAGAATCACATGTGACTTAGCTGTGGGAGAAGGATAAAAAGGGCTTGGGATTTTTTCCCCAGAAACCAAAAAAAAAAATAAAGTGAGAATGGAATGTGGAAAAGAGGGAACAGTAGGAGGTGCAGTGTAGAATTGGGAAATAGCAGGATTTGTGGAGGAAACTTCTAAGTGGCCTCGTGCTGTTAGGATAGAAAATTGGATGCAGAGGTTGTTATTAGAGAAACCAGAAGGGCAGGCGGAGGCAGAGCATGAAAGGACCTACAAGCATGCTAAGGGTCTTTAGTCTTGGAAGCGATGGGAAGCCACTGCAGAGTGCTCATCAGGGAGTGACATTGGCAGATTTGCCGTCTGGGGGTGGCACTGGATTTGTCACGAGTGGAAGTGAAGTGGTTTGGTAGGAGCCATTATGGAAGTCAAAAAGCAGGCAGGCAACAGCTCAGAACACAGAGATAGAGGTGGAAATGGAGAGAGGACAGAATAAAATAGGCAGCACATGGTGGGTGCCTGGAGGTCACAGGCGAGGGAAAGAGTGGCGTGGAGTCAAGGGCGACCCCAGGTTCCTCGTCTGCTGTTGGTGTCTGGCTGGGTCAGGATGAGAAGGCACAAATGACTGTGGTGGTTTTCACACTTCACTGTCAGATTAAACCCCAGAGAGCTGGTTGATCCCCGAGTTTCTGATTCACCAGGTCCTATGGATCCAAAAATTTGCATTTCTGACAAGTTCTCACATGATGCCTATACCTAAACTGGATGACTGGTTTTCAAATCGAAATATGCATCAGAATATGCTCAGATATTTATTTTAAAGTATATATTGCTATATCTAAGACTAATTGGGTTCCAGTCTCTAGAGATTGGCCTAGGAATCTACATTTTTATTAAAGAACACAAGTGAATTCTAATGCTGGTGAGACCATTGGCCACAGTTTAAAAAATACTGGTCTAGCTTAAAAGTTGGTCCCTGGAGTCAGTTCGCTGTGTGCTGCGAGCTGGGTCATCTGGCCTCAGTTTTATCTGTAATCTCTTAATGAGATTTCACAGTCTAATAGCTAACATTTATTGAGGACTTCCTACAGGCTATCAGCAGTCTGTAATCATTTTACAATATGTTATTTTATTTTACAAATTAGTTACAGTTGGCCTTCCATATTTATGAGTTCCATATCTAAGGATTGAACTAACCTGGGATAGAAAGTATTTTTTTGGGGGGGGGCACATAATAAAAAATAACAATACAACAATAAAAATTATTACAAATTTTACTTAGGTTGGTGTAAAATTAATTGCAGCTTTGGATCACGAATTTTAACTCATTATAACTAGACTCAAACACATTTTTATTGATCAAAATAGGAACCATTACAATCGACACATTGTTGCCAATAAGAAATAAGTTTGTTTCTTTCTGTTGCTAAAAATCCATGCGTCAGGATTCCTGGAACTCTTGGAATGCATTTTCTGCATCCTGCTTTTTCCCTGCAAAAAGTTGTCTAGGGGCAGCACCTGTGGCTCAAAAGAGTAGGGCGCCAGCCCCATATACCAGAGGTGGTGGGTTCAAACCCAGTCCCGGCCAAAAACTGCAAAAAAAAAGGTTGTTGAGATGCTTGACGAGAGGTCAGGCGAATATGGAAGATGAGGCAAAACTTTGCAGCCCAATTCATTTGACTTTGGAAACGTTGCTTGTGCAACATGTGGTGGGGTGTTTTCATGGAGAAATTGGGCTCTTTCTATGACCAGTGCAGGCTGCAGGGGTTGCAATTTTGGTGCATCTCATTGATTTGCTGAGCAGATTTCTCCGATGTGATCGTTTTGCCAGGATTCAGATCCACCTGCAGACCACCAAAGGGGACCATGGTCTTTTTTTGGTGCAAGTTAATACTTTGGAAGTTCTTCTTGGTCCAACCTTTGAGCTGGTCTTGTCAGTTGTAATATGAAATCTACTTTTTGTCATATGTCACAATCCAATCAAGAAATGGTTCATTGTTGTTATGCAGAATAAGACAGCCGATAACGGTGACTGTTCTGATCTTTGGTTAGCTCATGAGGAACCCACTTATCGAGCTTTTTCACCTTTCCAGTTTGCTTCAAACACCCAGTAACCGTGGAATGGTCAAGGTTGAGTTCTTCAGCAACTTCTTGTGTAGCTGTCAGAGGATCAGCTTCGAGGACTGATCTCAACTGGTCATTGCCCACTTCTGATGGACTCACTACGCTTCCCATCTTCAAGGCTCTGTCCCCTTTGCAAAATTTCATGTTCCACCCACTGCACTGTACATTCGTTACCAGTTCCTGGGCCAAATGGGTTGTTGATATTGCGAGTTGTCTCTGGTGCTTTATGATCCATTTTGACCTCGAAGAAGAAAATCGCTTGAGGGCAGCACCTGCGGCTCAAAGGAGTAGGGCTCTAGCCCTATATGCTGGAGGTGGCGGGTTCAAACCCAGCCCCCGCCAAAAACTGCAAAAAGAAGAAAAAGAAAATCACATGAATTTGCTTTTTCTCTAATAGCATTTCCAAAGTCCAACATAAGTATTAAATAAAAAACAAATAATAAGTCATTAGCAAAAAAAATCATCAAGCAAGGAATGCGCATCAAACCACATTTAAAAATGTTTTCCAGTATCAAACGGCAAATTTCAACAATACAAAACCCGTAACTACTTTTGCACCAACCTAATAAAAATACAGTATCACAATTAATTACATAGCATTTACATTAGGTATTAGGTATTATAAGTTAAGTCCAAAGAGGATTTAAACTATAGGGGAGGATCCACATAGGTTATACATACATCACAACACCATTTTATACAAGCGACTTGTGTGTTTGGGGATTATGACATCTGTGGGGATCCCCCAGGCATAGGGAGAACTGTACTATTATTATTCCCATTGTCAAGGTGATGGAACTGAGCTGAGTTAGTAACTTGCCCATGGCAGAAGAGCTACGTGGGCTCCTACTTACCTGTGATCACACAGCTTCAGAGCCGCTTCTGACATTATTTGTGCTTCTCCAGAGTCTGCGTGGTGGGCAGTGAGTGGGGGTGTGAGGGGTGCATTTTAGGAACGGATGGAACGTGGTGTCGCTGGAAGGACGTGGTGAGGAGGACGGAGAGGGACGGGGAGGGGCCGAGCAGGAGCCTCTCGCTCTGTGAGACTTTTGGCCATTTACCCTTGATTGCTTTTTATTCATTTTTGGTAATCTTGGTTTGGAAATTAAGTTGTGTGTTAATTTGCCTACTTGTGGTGTTATTTGAGTAATCTTTTGGATGGTTAATTACACGAATAATGCCAAATTAGTAATGAACTAGTTTGTGAAACTTTCTGTGTAACCAATTTTGCCCTTCCAGTTGTTCCTTAGGACTTTTCCTGTTGATAGTTTCATTTTGGTCTCATTCCTTTTACTGGATTCTTGAAGATTTTTTCATCCTTCCATATGCTTTATTATTAAAATAGTTGTTTATTTTATAAGGAAAAAAATCCCATTCAACGTTGTGTAAGAGGGTTTCTGTTCATGTGAGCTGTACTTTATTTGTTGGCAATGATAATCCCCCATCATCACCCAGTGAGGAAATCAGGGGCTCTTCTTGGGTTCTTTTTGTTGTTGTTTTTGTGTTTGAGACAGAGTCTCACTCTGTGCCCTGGGTAGAGTGCAGTGGGGGTCTTAGCTCACAGCAACCTCAAACTCTTTGGCTCAAGTGGTCCTCCTGCCTCAGCCTCCCGAGTAGCAGGGACTGCAGGTGCCTGCTACAACATCTGGCTAGTTTTTCTATTTAGTAGAGACAGGGTCTCACTCTTGCTCAGGCTGGTCTGAAACTCCTGAGCTCAAGCAATCCACCTGCCTCGGCCTCTCAGATTGCTGGGAGCCCAGCCGTTCTTCGGATTCTTAAGGGAGGGCTTGGTGAGGGAAGCTGTAGTTCCGCATCATTAGGAGGCCACCTCCCTTTGTCAGCCCTCTGACTTTGATTCCTTCTTTCAGATCTCACCAGCTCATTTCTGTCACCTGCATATCGCCAAAGTTAGATACGATGAGGTGTCTAATGAGGTAATTCCCTGTTCTGCATTCAGAGAACTTTCCAGAACTGCAACAAATCATATAGTGGCAAAATGGACGAGCCAAAGCTGACGGTGAGATAAATTCTTCCTCAAGGAAAGAACCAAAACGATTCTCTTGGTAACAGTTTCGGCCTCTCTTTTGGTGGTGTCTTTGTCATGTTCTTCAAGTTTTGAGGTGAGATGAATATTATTTCCCCTCATTCTCTCCTGCTTTCCAGTGATGGTAGCTAAGTATCCAGTTGGAACTGGAATAGATATCAGATCCCTTGCCCCCCTGAAATAATAGTCTAAAATAGTTTTCCAAGTGCTTGAAATATAAGAGAAATAACACAGTAGAATTGCCAAAGAAGCTGTAAATCAACTGTTTTAGTAGATCACAAGGATTCTTTGAAATCTTTGCTTGACGTTATTCAGATGTGTCTGAGGCATTTCATTAAGTTATTCTTTGTGCTAATTGGTATGATACAATTTTAGAGCTGGTTGCGCCCTTTTTAACGCCTTTATTTTTAGAGTATAATCATAGATTCCCAAGACCTGGGGAGCTTGCAATTTGACTAAAATTCATATCTCATGACCACGAATACAACACCATCCCCACAGGAACTGGGTAAACACTGTGTCTGCGGGGGCTGGTGCTACCATTCCCCAGGGGAGGTGAGAGGGGAGCAAAGGCAGCGGCCACAACTCAGTAAAAAGCTCTGGGAACCGTCTCCTCAGAAGGCCCCAGAGAAAGTCTCTCGTGCATTAACACACAGCCGTCAATGGGGTGCTTCTTATGTGCCAGCTCCGTGATGACAGACGTGAGAGAAAGAGGCGGAAGAGAGTCACGTGTTCCTGTGAAAACAGAACTTACAGTGCCTCAGGACGGAAGGTTCTAGGTTGAGAGGACAGATGTCGAACAGAGACCTACGAACTAGAGGGCAAGGCTGGTACACTTTCCCTCTAGACAAAAACCCCACAAAGCAGAAGGTATTGAGTGGATAAAGAAAGTGTCATAAGGGCGGCGACTGTGGCTCATCCAGTAGGGCGCCGGCCCCATATACCGAAGGTGGCGGGTTCATACCCGGCCTCGCCGATTTACAAGACAGAAAACTAGCCGGGTGCTGTGGTGGGCGCCTGTGGTCCCAGCTACTCGGGAGGCTGAGGCAAGAGAATCGCCTGAGCCCAGGAGGTGGAGGTTGCTGTGAGCTGTGTGATGCCACGGCACTCTACCCAGGGTGATAAACTGAGACTCTGTCTCTACAAAAAAAAAAAAAAAAAAAGAAAGTGTCGTAAATATATACAAGGAAATCTCTGGCACATGCTTTGACATGGATGTACCTTGAAAACCTTACATGAAATAAGGCAGACAGTAAAGGGCCAATACTGTACGGTGCCACCGATACGGGGTCCCTAGAGCCCCCAAATGGGTAGAGACCGAGTGAAGTGATCCCCAGGACCTGAGGGGAGGGGGGCAGGGGTTCTTGTTTAATGGACAGAGTTTCTATTTAGGAAGATGAAAGTTCTGGAAATGGGTGGAGGTGACGGTTGCACAGGCACTGAATTGTATGCTTAAAAGTGATCAAGATGCTAGATTTTACATTATTTATACTTTGCCACACACCCAACCTCCTGGGGGCTCGTCTTGTTTGTCATTATAACCATTCTTCAGCTTTCCTGTGTGGCAGGCTCAGTAAGTATTTGCTGAGGGTCCGCCCCACCACATGTTGCAACCTATGAGTTTTTGCAGTTCTGGAAACTTCCCTGAATGCAGAAGAGAGAATTACCTCATTAGCTCCCTTTCTACTTCATCGTGTCTAGCTCTGGCTGTTCGCAGGTGACAGAAACAAGCTGGTGAGTTCTGAAGGAGAAGAACTGAGGAGAAAGTTTACGCACATAATTTCGGGGATTGTAGAAAAGTGGGGCATTTAGCTCTTCCAGGTGGGCTTCTCACAGTGGCAGAAAAGGTCTCCAGAGGTTTGGCATCCTGACCGTGGAGTGGCTTGTTACAGTCGGACAAGGTCGGGGGCCTTCTGAGAAGGTCGGGGCTGGGGGTGGGTAGAGAGCAGTGTGGAGTGATGACTCTCCGGGAAAGACGTCCTGTGGGGGGTGTGGGACATGGGGCATGTGTGGTGTGTGTCTGTTATGTGGCATTTATGTCAGCCTCCTGAGTAGCTGGGACCACAGGCACTCGTATGCGTTTGTGGGATGTGTGTGATACGCGTGTGGTGTGGTATTGGTGATGAGTGTGGGGGTGTCTGTGCAGTGCTGTGTGTGGTGTGAGTGATGACTGTGTGTGTGGTGTGTTTAATTGTCATTGTCAACTGAACATGTCACTCTTACTAAGTATGGAAGCTAGACATTACGTGACTTGAAACCACAGAGAGCCTGGTGGCTGTCTTTTCCTAGGAAGGCGTGTCTCTCTTCCTTTAGAATACAGTTTGCTGCTTTCATTTTATCCACATTTTTTTTTTTTGAGACAGAGCCTCAAGCTGTCACCCTGAATAGAGTGTTGTAGCATCACAGCTCACAGCAACCTCCAATTCCTGGGCTCAAGCGAGTGAGTCTCCTGCCTCCACCTCCCAAGCAGCTGGGACTACAGGCGCCCGCCACAACGCCCAACCATTTTTTGGTTGTAGCCATCCTTGTTGTTTGGCGGGCCCGGGCTGGATTCGAACCCGCCAGCTCAGGTGTACCCTTAGCCGCTTAAGCCACAGGCGCTGAGCCTTCATCCCCATTTTTAAAATAGCCCAGTAAATTTTTGCTATGCAAACAAACACACTCGAATATGATTCAGGTGAAGGTGTGTAAGATATCTTCAGCACCCCGGGAGGCTCCCCGTCCTTCCATCTAGCAGCCGTGGTTCTCACATATCAAATGAGGGGACCTGCTACACGCTGGGCAGTTCCAAGATGAATAGGGTGGTCCCCCCTGTGTAGCAGGCCCCAGCTCCGGGGTGGAATCATCAAGTCGACAGCAGGGTGGCGCCTACTCCAGCAGATGCGTGTGAGAGATCGGTGAGGATGGGGGCGGGCCGCGTGAACTGGATTAGGGAGAAAGGCCATGCAGGAGACGAGAGTGAGGGCCCTGAGGAATGGCAAATAGGACGCAGAGAGGCAGACCAGGGAGGGAGTTATCCAGATGCGAGCAGCATCGTGCCAGCAGGATCCGGAGGGCACACGACTGCGTCACTGAGGACGTGGAGTCACACAGGTAGGGGAGGCCTCTGGACAGCTTTGAACACCAGAATGGGGAAATATGGCTGCAGAATTTAGTGTTGTTTATTTTCTTTCCCTGCCTGAAGTTTTCTGTTTGTTTGTTTTTCTTTTTTGAGATAGAGTCTCACTCTGTGGCCTTCTATAGAGAGCTGTGGCATCACAGCTCACAGCAACCTCAAACTCTTGGACTGAATTGATCCTCTTGTCTCAACCTCCTGGATAGCTGGGACTACAGGCACCGCCACCAGGCCTGGCTATGAAGTTTTTCATAAAGAGCAGATATAGAGGCTCAGCGCCTATATAGCTCAGTGGCTAGAGTGCCAGCCACATACACGGGAGTTGGCGGGTTTGAACCCAGCCCGGGCCTGCTAAACAACAATGATAGCTACAACCCCAAAATGGCCAGGTGTTGTGGCGAGTGCCTGTAGTCCCAGCTACTTGGGAAGTGGAGGCAGGAGAATCACTTGGGCCTAGGAGTTTGAGGTTGCTGTGAACTGTGATGCCACGGCACTCTACCAAGGGTGACATAGGGAGACTCTGCCTCAAAGGAAAAAAAATAAAGAAAGAACAGATATAGGAGAATGGCAGGATTTGATTTGTATTCAAGCAGTGACTTCAAAGTGACCCCAAAACTCTTCCCAGGTGAGTTGTCCATGTGAACCATTTACCCAGCAAGGGCCCCGCTGGAGTGCAGAGATGGAGGATGCTTTGAGGAGCAATCCAGGGCTGCCCAGAGGTGGCTTGTGTTCCCATGCTGTGCACCTCCAGGGTTGTTATTTACACAGCCAGCTGAATTATCAGAGAAATAAACCTTTACCAATCCTGTAAGCCTTACTTGTCTTGGATAGAAAGTGCTTGTCTACTCGAATTGTTTCTGCGAGACAGAGTAGTTGCTAAGTATTAGCCATTCTTGTTTCACTTTAAATGTCTACTCAACACTGAAATGTATGTTTTAGTTTTTCTCCCTGTTACTGTATATTGTAAGTATTTGGGAGAAGGCTCGGTACCTGTAGCTCAGCAGCTAGGGCGCCAGCCACATACACTGGAGCTGGTGGGTTCGAATCCAGCCTGGGCCTGCCAAACAACAATGACAACTACAACCAAAAAATAGTAGGGTGTTGTGGTGGGCGCCTGTAGTCCCAGCTACTTGGGAGACTGAGGCAAGACCATCGCTTGAGCCCAGGAGTTTAAGGTTGCCGTGAGCTGTGATGCCACAGCACTCTACCCAGGGCGATATGGTAAGACGCTGTCTCAAAAATAAATAAATTAAATACATAAATAAATAAATATTTGGGAAAAAATATAAATCTCTAAATGCATTTGTTTCTACTCTCCGTCAACTTTATGTTAATGAAGAAAGAGGTATTCCCTAGTTAGGTAAACAGAGTTTGGCAACTTAAAATACTTCAAAGGGAATTTAGTTATTTCTTCCCTAAAACAGTTGTTTCAATTCTTAGCGAAGTATTGTCCAATGGAAGCCTATTTTACAGAAGGATAAAACTGTTTTATAATTGTAATATTAACTGCTAGGACCCCAAATTCCTGCAATAGGTATATATTAACTAGATTAAATAGAACCCTAATATTTCCTACTAAAAATCCTTTCTGCTGGGTTAGAGGTACAAGTAAATCTCTCTTCTTCTTAGAAAATTAACGTAAATTTTGTGACACAAATTATTGTAGACATATATTATTGCTATTTATAATAATCTGTGTGTTATGTCTTGAGTGGGTAGAATTCTTTAAGACAGATAAAAATGAATAGTATGTTTCTATAAACAACTTTCTAACAAGACTTAAAAGAGTCATTTTTTTCTTATATCGTTTCTAGTCAATTGAGATTAAGAATCCCAAATAATACCTAAATAATTAGAGGACTCTAATGTGGTATTTTTTCACAAGTCTCCTATTTTTACTGCCTAATTTGAACCATAAATACATTACTATGAAAAATGTAGTTCTATATATAACTCTGTGGTCTATTTCAACTACTTTTATGACCTTGAAACTTGGCACAACTTTCACTCTTCCACCCTACCCTTCATTTCCAAAGAATTTATGGGGTATTTTAACAACATGGGTTTTTTTTTTTTTAGTTTGAATCATGATTTAGCTTTCTTTTTATTAATAGAGAATCTGTATAACATGAATTTTCTCACAGTTTTTACTCATCATCTGTATGAAACTCTTTTAGGAACCAAGTCTATTTAAATTTCATGAGCTGCCATATTCTATAAAAGTTTATTACATGCAGTTTTAATGGCAGAGCACAAAACTGAATAGACCAAAGCTTTCTATTATAAGTAAACTTTTAATAGGCAGTCTGAACCAATGGGGCAGCTTAATTAACCCTCTAAATGTTTAATGCTGACTTCTATATTTCTAATGTCATCTTAAAGAGCAGTCGGGGTTTGTGGGGACTCATTCTTGAAGGATTACTCACTTAAGAGCATTCAGACAGACAGACAGACATGTATTTTACTTGTATCTGTACCTGGTTGGTAAGAAGTACTGACCTCACCTGTGCTATATGCAGATTAATTGAATCCAGTGTCCTCAATGGTTTATCCTCTGATGATAGGAACCATTGGGACCCTGTGTTGACTCTCCCAGGTCAGATAGGCAGGTGCGTGCCCAGCATCCTGTGTAGGAGAATACAGATTTGCTGAACAACCAGTGTATCCAGAGGACCTGATTAAGTGAGGACCTAATTAATCTGTATTTGGGTCCCAGTGGTGAAGTGAGTTGAGGGACCAATGACTTTTGCACTTGTCTTCAAAAGCTGGTCACACAGTAGTCAGCTACAAGCCTGGACATCCCCTATGCATTGGTTCATGAAGAGCCTTCGCAGAGTTGAATTTCCTTCTGATATGGTTATTTAATTTTGTGGACACGTTGCTTTTTTTTTTTTTTTAAATCAATTCTTTGAGTCACATGGAGAGAAAAGACTGTGTACAAAAGCTCTCAGCAGATAATATGGCTCTTATCATGAATAGGACCTCCATGTTACTGCCGTTCCAAATGCCAAAGAAAGAAGAACCAACAGGCCGAGGTCATGCCGAGCTGTATCTGGGGCCCAGACTATATTTGTCATGAGCTGAACATCTATTTGTGGTTTGGGGGTCAGCAAACTATTGCCGAGTAAGTCCTTGTGTTTACAGCAAAGTCTGACTGGGAGACAGCCGTGCACATTCATGTATGTATTATCATCTGTGATTGCTTTTGTGCTGTAATGGTAGAGCCGAGTGATTGCAGCAAAGTCCATATGGCTCGTGAAGCCTAAAATATTTTCCACAGAAAAAGTTCACCATCTGGAGTAGATAAATAAACCACTAGTAAATGAATAAATCACATTCACATTTTACGCAGAAAAATCTAAGTACTATTATAGATATTCTTGCATTCCTACCTGATGTCCTTATTGAATATCTTAAAAATAATATTTCTATATAACCAATTATATAAAATTATTATACCTAGCAAAATTAATTATTATTCTTTATGGTAATTGGATACCAGTGAATACGATATTTCTGAATCATTCCCAATATATCATTGACAAGTGTTTTCTCCACATTAGTATTCAGATCAGGACCATGTCTGCATCTCTTGTCTCTTTTAACCAAGATATATCCCTTTTGCCATGACACTGACTTCCTGAAAAGGCCATTGGTCCCATAGAATGTCCCTGGGATATATTTGATTGGTATCATGTGGTAGGTTCCTCTCTGCCTTGGATTTTCTCAGACTGAATTCTCAAGTGGATTCAGGCTAAGTGTAGTTGGCAGGAAGTCGTGCAGAGTGACCCTCAAATCTGCATTGTGTCTCCATGAGTGACACTCAGACTGGCTCTGAGCTTCATCAGCAAGTTGTTTTGAAGATAAGTGACATGGTCTCCAGGGTTCTGTTCCCTTTATTGTTCCAGGATGCCCTCTCTGGGTGGTGACCTGACCTTGACTCTCCATTGCCCTTTCAGTGGTTTTATGTCTGACTTATATTCTGGTGCAGTGGAACCCTGTTGTAATGGCTTTGCAGAACGAGACCAGGCCTCTTTTCCTGGTCATTTGTGTTTTGTTTGAGTTCGGTGTTATTGAGGATTTTTTTGTGTGTATTTTCTTTTTTTTTAAGTAGCAGAATACCAGAGAAAAGCAACAAAATGGTTGAAGATTATAAAGCTTGATCATGGGATGTGAAAAAAAACAAAAGGAGTCATGATTATTGAGACAAATACAGAAACCCAAGCCTTAAGTTATTAATTGCATTTAGGAGATTATAACCATTGATAGCTTCGAATGCAGTTTTAAAGCACGGACATTTCCTGGTGTGAAAGATTGTAGACTCTGCTCCCCTGGCATGAAATAGATTGGGGCTGTGAGGATAAATCTGTCAGAGGGAAGCACATGCCGGGACCTGCAGCCTTTGAAAATGGACCTTGGTTGTGTTCATCTACGTTTTCTAGTTTGCTTTATGCCTGTTATTTCCTTGGCTCATTAGTGTGTTTTGCAGCTCAGATCTAGGCTCTTATGCATTTTATCTAAAGTCTCACAGCCCTCAGAGCCACCAGTGACCAAAACTGTCCGGTTATTTTCAGCCAGGAATGTGTTTAACCTGGGCCTTTGCAAGAGGAGGGCTAGAGTGGAGGGTAGGAAGACACTGGGAACAGAGAACATAAATGAACTTTAAATATTCCCACCAGGCTTAAAGGGCTCCCATCAGTAGGAAGACAGTTAATCAAAATGACAGGGGCAGAGGTACAAGCCCCTTGAGGGAGCACGCTCGGCAGCTCCTAATGACCTCAGGGATGTGTCTGAGCTTCTCTTGGGTAAGGATGTATTAGAACAGGTGCTAGCTAAGGCTCAGGAGTTGAAAAGATAGATTCACGCTTCATCGTTTTAGGAACGGCGACTACCAGAAAAGGGAATTCTGCCTATTACTCATCTATGAGGTCTCAGGTAGGCAAGAGATAAATCAGAACTGGATTTATTACTAACTGATGGCTGTTCTTCTAGTTGAAGTAGAATTGTAACTGCACTCTGCTGGTCAGGTGCGCAAGAGATTTGGGTGGGGGAGGGCAAGTGCTGGCTAAAGATAAGAGGGGAGGGAGCAAGAAGAGGTGGGGAGAGACCTGTGAAATGAGAAAAGGAAGGAAGAAACCTGGGGTGGGAAGAGCTCCAGACTTCAGTGTGGCTCTGAGAACGTTTCTGCCAGATGCTGAGAGGCCCTGAGCAGACGTTGCCTGATGGAAGAGTCTTGAGTGGGGCAGGACAGACTGAATCTCACGTGCCCACCGTGTTGGGTCGTTGCTGGGAGGATCCTGAGGGGGCGTAGCTTTGGTGTGAGCGCAGAGGCCTGAAGATGTGGCGACAGGTGTCCCTGCTGTGGACTCTGCTCCCTTCTCGGAGCTGCTCCAGGTCTGCAGAAGTAACTGAGGCTGCTCCTCCCTCCCCACATCTTTGGTCTCTTTGGTCTCCGTGCCCTCCTCTCCATCACGTGGTTGTGATTAAACTGAGCAGGAGTACTCAAGAGCGTCAGAGAGGGACACCACGCAATGTATCGTTCCTTAAAATTCCAGAATTTGCTCTATGGGAGAATATTTTGATAATGCAAGTTTACTGTTAGCTAGTTGCGAATTTAGAGCTGTGACCTGATGGACACGCAGATCTTTTGCCAACTAGATCATGAAACATACTTAATTTATAAAGTGAAGGGGTGAGACTACTGTCTGATTGTTCCTTCCCTACATAGTGTCAAGTAGAAGGCTGTAGTAAGTAATCAAGTAGATGTCATAAGTGAAGTTTATCCTGATCGACTCTTACTGTAGCTGTTTCTGGAATGCTAATGGTCTGTGGCAGACCCATGTTCCTTCATCCCTCTGTCCTAAGCTTGATTCCCTGTAATAACTAGGAACAAGTGATCATGACTCTCAGAAGAAGAGGTAAAGGCTCGGCGCTCATAGCTCAGTGGTTAGGATGCCGGCCATGTACACCGGGGCTGGTGGGGTCAAATCCAACCCAACCTGGGCCTGCTAAACAACAATGACAACTGCAACAAAAAATGGCTGGGTGTTGTGGTGGGGTCCTGTAGTCCCAGTGTCTTGGGAGGCTGAGGCAGGAGAATTGCTTACACCCAAGAGTTTGAGGTTGCTGTGAGCTATGATGCTACAGCAGTCTACTGAGGGTGACAAAGTGAGACTCTGTCTCAAAAAAACAAAAAAGGTAAAAATCACAACAGAAGAATGATGTTTTTGTCTCTAAAAATCTTCAAGTTGATTTCTTATTTGCTTTAATTTAGCTATAAAATTTAACATCTATGTAGGCCAACTTCAACCAGATAAAAATGGATAGCTAATAAAATGTAGCGTGTTCACTGTCCCTGAGTTGATAGGGACATCCTGATCAAATGACTAAATTCCCATCTACTGATCTATAATAATAACCTTGATTTCCTAAAAAAATAGCTTAGAAAAATCCACTTCCTGTTCTTTTGAACTTTCATCTAAATTTCTTCCACCAGGCAATGCATTTTTATTTTATTTACAATGCCAGCCACATCTTTAAACAAAGACAGGTGATCGTTGGGGTCACTTAGCCACTCTGCTGTATGGAGCTCAGGCCAAAAGAGAGAGAGAAACAACATTTATAGAACGGAGTGTGTAATGATGGGGATTATGTTAGTGCTACGGATTGATTTGTGTTTCACAAAAACATATGTTGAAGTCTTACTCCCAGGTACCTGTGAATGAGACCCCGTTTGGAAATGGGGTCTTTACAGATGCACTCAAATTAAGGTGAAGTCATTAGGGTGGGCACTAATCTGATATGATTCGTGTCCCCCTAAGAAGAGGCACAGAGATACACAGAGAAAATAGGGCATGACCATGAAGACAGAAATTGCAGTTTTGCTGCTAGAAATGAAGAACTGCCTGGGGCTATAGGAAGCTGGAAGGGATGAGAAGGGTTCTTCTACTAGGTCCCGGGTTTTGCAATCCCGAATGGCAAGACCCGGATGTGAGGCCTATCAGTTATTTTCTTTTACATTGTGTTGTGGTTATTTTATCTGCGTGTTTTCTCCTTTTGTTTGTTTGTTTGTTTGTTTGAGATAGAGTCTCATTATGTCACTCTCAATAGAGTGCTGTGGCGTGACAGCTCACAGCAACTTCAAACTCTTGGCCTTAGGTGATTCTCTTGCCTCAGCCTCCGAGTAGCTGGGACTACAGGTGCCATCACACCAGCTATTTTTGGTTGCAGTTACCATTGTTTAGCTGGCCCAGGCCGGGCTCTAACCTACCAGCTTCGGTGTATGTGGTCGGTGCCTATTCACTGAGCTACGGGCGCCGAGCCTGTTTTCTCCTTTTGGATCATAAGTACTTATGCTCAAAGTACTTCTGATCCAAGTGCTCATTTTCCATTTGTTTCCAGTAAATTGGAAAGAGCAAAAGCGAGAGTAGAAGAGACTTTGAAGTCTCTTCTCTTACTAGATGGGCAAGATAGTTCTCTTTTCTACATCCTGGATTCCCCAACTGTGTGTTGGAGGTAAGAATGCGTAATTAAGTCAGTTCAGCAGGGTATGGTCTTTATTCTGTGTCTCTAGACTTTAGATGAGAATATATTGCTATCTTAACAGTACAGTGCCTCACACAGGGAGGATGGAGGTACTGAGTGAGGTGTTCATACATCAGCTGCCTTCTTCCCTCTGCCTAGGATTTTGAAGGTAGTAGGAACTCATGGTGTCTATTAAATGTACAGGGCACACCAGGTCTCTACTGTTAAACATTTTAGATCAAAATGAGGGAGTTGGTCTGAATTTTATACATCTTTTCTTGGCAGTGGCATCTCCGCTAATCAAGTATTGGGAAACTGTAATCTTACCAGCCAGCAATGTCACATAGATGCCAACTTGCACTGCCTATCCGTCTTTCTCTCTTCCGACAAGATAGAGTAATTCTTTGTAGTCATATACATTTTTTTCCTTTTAAAGTGTCTAAGCAACATAATAAATATATTTACTATTTGTTCTGGGTCGTGTTAATTCTTTCTGCCAAAGGGGAAAATATGAATATACAGAAAATTCCTGGAAGACTATCTGGGGATCTAAAAATAAAAATCATGGTGTTATTTGGAGCTTGTCAACAGGGGTGACAAGTGTAAGAATTGTAGCCCAGATGTGCAAGAAGCAGCTCGTAAATTCTGTTTCCCACTATGTTGTATCTTGCCTGCCACTTTTCCTAAAATGAAAATAATTTTTAGTATCAGAGAGATGGGAAAATTCTTTCTTTTATAAAAGTAGTGCTGGGGTGAGCTGACCTTCCCAGGGACCCTGGCCTCTGGGAGGGAGGGAACCCAACGTCCTGTCACTTGAGCACGTGACCTCTTTCATGGCTTATTATTGCCGTCCCGTTTTGGAGTTTCCCAACTGCTTTTAAAGACTCTGGGAGATGACCACGGGACCTGATTAGAGTGCTTTAATTTTTCTTTCTAAGTGGATTTGTGAAATAAGTATGAGTTCTGGTTTGATTCATAATGTGAACCAGTAAGTTATTTTTCTCTTATCCTTTGTAAAAGTCAAACTGGGGAATCCCCTTCTTTATGGCCTTCTCCATGACTTAGATTCTAGACCTAAGAGTCTTAGATTCTCTTATCCTTTATAAAAGTCAAAATAGGGTCTTCTATATGACTTAGGTTCTAGACCAGGAGCTCAGCAATGTGTACAAACCAGGCGACAGGTAAGATAAAATAGTATGCTTCATAGCTTAAAGTTTTATGATCATGAATCTTATAGAAGTAAGACTAACTTACTAATTAAAGATTAAGTTAGAAATAGAAGTGACTAGAAGTTCTTTTTTTCTTTTTTTCACACAGAGTCTCTCTCAGTCACCCAGGCTAGTGTCATGGCTTCAACGTAGCTCACAGTAATCTCAAATTCCTGGGCTCAAACAATCCTCTTCCTTAGCCTCTCAAGTAGCTGGGTCTTCAGGTGCCTGCCACCAGATCCAGATAATATTTCTATTTTTTTTAGTAGAGACAGGTCTTGTTCTTGCCCAGGTTGGTCTTGAACTCCTGACCGCAAGCAATCCACCCACCTTGGGCTCCCAGAGTGCTAGGAATACGGGCGTGAGCTACCATGCCTGGCTAAACTGGAATTAACTTAAACCGGAAGTAATTAACTCTGTAATTCTAACACTTTGGCCAAACCCCTGGCACATGCAGACAAGTATCTCTGCGATGAAAATAAAAAGCAGTATGGGAGTTTCCCCTGATTTAACTGATTTTTATGGTCTATGTGGGAAGGTTAAAAGCAATTGTAAAATCTGAGTGACAAAGGAAACAGAAAAATGACGAGGGTGTAGCCAGAAGGAGCCCTCAGTTTGATGCCGACATTAGGAAGTCGCAGGACTTGAAGCCTGACGTAGTCTATTCTGACCGCGGAGCTCTTCTGGGGGCAGAGCTGGTCTCTGGGAACCGACGTCAGGATGTGGGTCCAAGGCCAGCAGCACAAATCTGGCACAGAGGAGAAAGAAGAAACAACCCCAGATGTGCTACCAGCTGCTCACAGAGGTAAATTTAGGTTAGATTGTGGAATATACACTCTTCTTTTTTTTTTTTTTTTACTATAGATGGAACCACGTTATTAATAGTTCAAAGAGAGACAGGAGACAGAAATCTGTGAACGTAAAGTCAGCCCTGACTGCTGTGTTTTCCCCTGAGTGCCCATGGATTTCCTCTGCTTAGCGCATGATATTGTTGTGGTTTGGGTTGAAGCAGAGCTCATTGGGCAAGTATGAAGGTCAAAGACCTCTTTGCTAAAGACATACTTGTATATGAAAGCTTGGTGAGTTGACATTCAGTTGGGGGAAGAAAGGGACCAGGGAGAATCCAAGTACCATACAGTCATCATTCAATATGAAAACTTTACGACTGGACAAAGGAAAACAGGAAAGACTTTTAACTTAGAATGCTAATATCCAGACAGTTTTTCTTTTTAGTGTATCAGAAGTTACTAGGCCATCCAAGCGCTAGCATTTCCTGAGGGGGAGTCAGAAAGGCTGGTGTCTAACTAGAGGATTTGTAGAATCTGTTGTGCAGTTTAACAGATTTTTGAACTAACTAATATGTCCTTTCGAAATTTGAATCAAAATGTAATCTACTAGGTTGATATGAATGAAAGTAAGTCAAGGCAAAGTTATCTCAGAATCTACTATTTGGCCCTTGATGTGATTCAGAATCCAAAATTTATAGGCTACGCTTCATGGCTCACGCTTGTAATCCCAGCACTCTGGGAGGTGGATTGCTTGAGCTTGGGAGTTCAAGACCAGCCTGAGCCAGAGTGAGACCCCATTTCTACTATTAAAAAAAAAAAAATAAGGCAGTGCCTGTGGCTCAAAGGAATAGGGCACCGGCGCCATATGCTGGTGGCGGGTTCAAACCCAGCTCTGACCAAAAACTGCAAAAGAAAAAAATAGGCTGGTTTTTGTAGCAGGCAGCTGTAGTCCTAGCTTCTTGGGAAGCTAAGCAAGAGAATTGCTTAAGCCCAAGTGTTTGAGGTTTCTGTGAGGTGTAACACCATGGCACTGTACCCAGGGCAAAAAAAAAAAAAAAGAAAAAAAGAAGGAAGGAAAGGAAAAAGAAAAAACAGCAACGACAACAACAAAAACTAGCTGGGCATTGTGGTAGGTGCCTGTAGTCCCAGCTCCTTGGGAGGCTGAGGCAGGAGGATCTCTTGAGCCCAAGAGTTTGAGGTTGCTGTGAGATATAAAGATGTAAAGATGCCAGGGCACTCTTCCCAGGGCAACAGAGTGAGACTCTGTTTAAAAAAAAAAAAAAAAAATAGAATCTAAGGTTTACGTATATTTCTACATTTTCGTTTCTTCCAGTGGAGATTCACTTAAAGCCTTACAAATTACAGATTTAAAATGAGGTGACCCATAATGTCAGTGACGACAGTTTGTACCTTTGTGCTGGCTTGATGAGTCTGAAGGCAGAGTGAGCTGGGGTGGAAGGAAGGAGTCTCTAACTTCATGAGATGCTGTTGCCATCTCTGACTGTCACGAGGCATCAGCATGTCTCAGGCTAAATGCAATGCGACCGGCCTAGCCGGACGCTGAATGCTGGGCGTTCTGGACGCAGAAAGCACCTCGCATACAAATCCAGTGGTTTCTCTCCATCTTCACTTTGTTAGTTAACTTTTATTATTGGTTGCAGTTGTGATATTTTAGAATAATTATTATGTATTTAACAAAACATTGGCATTTTCTGTGTATCTTAGGTTTTGGTTTTTCCTTTTGGGTACAAACATCAGTTTTTCCCTTCCACCCGTGGCATATATATCTATGTGTATGTGTATCATCTATGGGTACATATCTGTAGTCTATAAAGTCCTACTATGTAAAGGGCAGTTCATTTTATTTCAGATCAGCCAGAATTTGAGGACTCTACATGCTAATTCTCGAACTGCAAACTTGACAGTGACTAGGCTCCTGGGGCTTCCATCAGTCAATATAGGGGAACTGTCTGTCTAACAAGATTATTTTGGGGTTTCTGTCTACTTGGTAATATTATAATGCATGTATGTATTCCTAGACAATACAGAGATAAAATGATGGAAAAATGATAGCAGAAAAGGAAGATGGGAGCGTTCATGTTAGCTGGAGCACTTGGTTCTGTCTGGCACGCTGCCTTTACTAAGGGTTTGCATCTATTATATAATGTTCTTTCGCTGTCACCTGTTACATTTTCTTAGCCTTCCCATATTCACTGAGTTTTATGTAGAAAGAGGAAAATTATTATCATGTATTTGCAACCTCAAGGCTTTTTATGAGGACTATGCTTTTACTGTATTGATGATAGTAAATGTCTTTTGTGTACACTGGTTTCCATCATTACACTTATGAGTGTTTCCTAATAGATGAGCTTGAAAAGAGGAAGCTCTCCTTGGTGCCATGATGTGGCTTCTGGCCACGTGTCTTTGGTCCGGCCGTCCTTAGGAGCTTTGTTGTCACTGTTCTTCAGTATCAAAGAGCAGAAGAAGATGAAAGTTTCCTGTCCCTTTCCTGTGGCTTAATATTATTTATGTTAACCCTTGAGTGGTTCATCTTGAATTAGTAATAGTAAATGTTACCACTGACATGAAGGAAAGATGGTAGTAAATGTGGAGAAATTCATTGGCGTACTGCAATGCTATAACCAAAGGTATTCTTATGGAAATTAGTTATTTCTTTATCTCTTTGGTATACATTTTAAGTCAAAAGGAGAATTTTGTCACAATGCTTTTCATTTTTGAAAAGTGAGTGTTAAAAAAGGCGATATTCTTTCTCAGGCAGTGATCTCAGAAATAAACCCATGGGCTCGGCGCCTGTGGCTCAATGGGCTAAGGCGCCAGCCACGTACACCTGAGCTGGCGGGTTCGAATCCAGCCTGGACCCGCCAAACAACAATGGTGGGTGCAACCAAAAAATGGCTAGGCGGTGTGGCGGGCGCCTATAGTCTCAGCTACTTGGGAGGTGGAGGCAGGAGGCTCGCTTGAGCCCAGGAATTGGAGGTTGCTGTGAGCTGTGATGCTACGGCACTCTATCCAGGGTGACAGCTTGAGGCTCTGTCTCAAAAAAAAAAAAAAAAAAGAAAGAAACCCATGATTAGGGTCTATGATGAAAATGACTCTGAAATCAATCTGAGAGTTAGAAATAAGATTCAGATCTAAAAAATTAAAAAACAGAAAGAAAAGCCTGGCCACACCAAGGGCTGCATCGAGATGGGAAAGAAAGCAATTAGCAGCTCCTTTTTTCCACCTTCTGCCTGTGGACGGCGAATGGCCCTGCCTCCTTTGTCCAGTACCCAGATGCCCGAGCATTTATTGCTGGCAGTCCTCAGATACATTTTTATTTTCCTGCCAGTTGTGTTCACTGTGTTTATGTCAGTTGAGCTTATTTTCTAGCCATTATTTTATCAGCAGCATGGCAAAGTTGCCACTCCTGGCAGAAAATGGAATGATTCGAGTTTTATTTCCTTTGCTGAATTGATCGTTTTATCATTCCCTGTGTCCTCAACATGTGTAGGACCCCTGGTTTCTGTACTTAGTTTTGTTAGGTCCCTTTCCTCTCTACAGTAGACTTTTTGTCTAATTTCTCACTCAGTCCGTGTTGCATAGTAGGTGTTGAAAAAGGAGTCAAGTATGGGGCCGGACGGGCCTGGTGGCTCACACCTGTAATCCCAGCACTCTGGGAGGCCGAGGTGGATGGATTGCCTGAGTTCAAGAGTTCAAGACCAGCTTGAGCAAGAGCGAGACCTCATCTCTACTAAAAAAAATAGAGAAAACTAGCTGGGGGTTGTGGTGGGTGCCTGAAGCAAGAGGATTGCTCGAGCCCCATAGTTTGAGGGTGCTGTGAGCTATGACACCATGCTGCTCTACCCACAGAGACAAAGTAAGACTTTGTCTCCAAAAAAAAAAAAATTCAAGCATGGCTAACATTTATGCCCTTCTTTTAAAGTGCTTTTAGCTAAAAGAAGGCAGGGGTTTTTGTAAAAGCTTAAGTGCTGTCCTCTTTTTGCACAGCACACCTACAGATCAAAATCAATACCTACAAAACGCTTCAAAGGATTGAAACTCCGCACCCATTTCTCACAGGAAGCTTTTGAGCTACACAGTGGCACCCGATCCAGTGTGTTCAGTTCCTGCAAATCATGTGATATAAAATTGTAACAAACCTTGAAAGGGATATTAACAAAGGAGGTTTTTGTGACCCACTTAGATATCTTCCTTCCTCTCCTCAGTTTGGCTTTCCCCATGTTATTCCTGTGAATTGCATTGTTCCAAAAATAAATAAATAAATAAATAAAACCCAAAATCTTGTTGACAAGATCATAGGAAAATTTAGTCTGTAGAAAATAAATATAGAATGGATTTTCCTCATTATATATCCTAAATTGGTATTTGTTGAATGTGCACTTATCAAGTACAGGGACATCTCTGTCCCCCTTCACTTCCTTCTCTTTACCTAAGCATCTGTTCCATCATCCATCTCACCAGCTCTTTCTTTACATCATAATCTGTATCACTAGAACTTTATTTATATCTTTTTTTTAAGCTGTGTACATTAGTGCAATCAAGGGGCACAATGTGCTGGTTTCATATACAATCTGAAATATTTTCATCAAACTGTTTAACATAGCCTTCATGACATTTTCTTAGTTATTGTATGAAGACATTTGTATTTTGCATTTAGTAAGGTTCACCTGTACCCTTCTAAGATGCACCGTAGGTGTGGCCCCACCAATTTCTCTCCCTCTACCCCAACCTTCCCCCTGCCCCCCCTTGCCCCTTTCGCCATATTCTTGTGCAATAGTTGGATTTATAGCCTTCATATGAAATCTATAAATTAGCTTCATAGTAGGGCTGAGTACATTGGATACTTTTTCTTCCATTCTTGAGATACTTTGCTAAGAAGAATATGTTCCAGTTCCATCCATGTAAACATGAAAGAGGTAAAGTCTCCATCTTTCTTTAAGACTGCATAATATTCCATGGTATACATGTACCACAATTTATTAATCCATTCATGGGTCAATGGGCACTTGGGCTTCTTCCACGACTTAGCAATTATAAATTGGGCTGCAATAAACACTTTGGTACTGATGTCTTTGTTATAATGTGATTTTTGGTCTTCTGGTTATATACCTAGTAAAGGAATTATAGGATCAAATGGCATGTCTATTTTTAGATCTCTAAGTATTCTCCAAACATCCTTCCAAAAGGAACGTATTAGTGTGCATTCCCACCAGCAGTGTAGAAGTGTTCCCTTTTATCCACATCCATGCCAACATCTGTGGTTTGGGGATTTTGTCATGTGGGCTAATCTTACTGTAGTTAGGTGATATCTCAAAGTAGTTTTGATTTGCATTTCTCTGATGATTAAGGATGGTGAGCATTTTTGCATGTGTCTGTAGGCCGTGTGCCTCTCTTCTTGAAGTTTCTCTTCAAGTCCTTTGTCCACCCTGAGATGGGATCACTTGTTCTTTTCTTGCTAATACATTTGAGTTCTCTGTGGATTCTGGTTATTCTGGTTAACCTTTGTCGGAGGCATAACTTGCAAATATTTTCTCCCATTCTGAGGGCTGTCTGCTTGCTATACTTACTGTATTCTTGACTGTGCAGAAGCTTTTTAGTTTGATCAGGTCCCAGTAGTGTATTTTTGATACTGCTTCAATTGCCTGGGGAGTCCTCCTCATAAAATATTCACCCAAGCTGATTCCTTCAAGAGTTTTCCCTGTACTTTCTTCTAGTATTTTTATAGTTTCATGTTTTAAGCTTAAATTTTTTAATCCAGTGAGAGTCTATCTTAGTTAATGGTGAGAGGTGTGGGTCCAGTTTCAGTCTTCTGCAGGTTGCTAGGCAGTTCACCCAGTACCATTTGTTAAATAGAGAGTCTTTTCCACACTGAATGTTTTTAATTGGCTTGTCAAAGATCAAATAATGGTAAGTAGCTGGATTCATCTCTTGGTTCTCTATTCTGTTCCATACATCTACCTCTCTGTTTTTGTGCCAGTACCATGCTGTTTTGATCACTATCGATTTATAGTAGAGTCTCAGGTGTGGTAGTGTGGTTCCTCCTGCTTTATTTTTATTTCTGAGTAATGTCTTGGCTGTTCAAGGTTTTTTCTGATTCTATGTAAAACGAAGTGTTATTTTTTAAAGATCTTTAAAATATGACAATGGAGTTTTAATAGGAATTGCATTAAAATTGTATATTGCTTTGGGTAGTATGGGTATTTTAACAATGTTGATTCTTGCCAGCCATGAGCATGGTATGTTTTTCCATTTGTTAACATTTTCAGCTATTTCTTTTCTTAAAGTTTCATAGTTCTCTTTATAGAGATCTTTCACATCCTTTGTTACGTAAAATCCCCAATATTTCATCTTCTTTGGCACTACTGTGAAAGGAATAGAGTCCTTGACTGTTTTTTTGGTTTGGCTATATTGGTATATGTAAAGGCTACAGATTTATGGGTGTTGATTTTGTAGCCTGAGACATTGCTGTATTCCTTGATCACTTCTAAAAGTTTTGTGGTAGAATCCCTGGTGTTTTCCAGATATACAGTCATATCATCTGTGAAGAGTGAAAATTTGATCTCTTCTGACCCTATGTGGATACCCTTGATTACCTTTACTTCCCTAATTGCAATGGCTAAAACTTCCATTACAATGTTAAAGAGCAATGGAGACAATGGGCATCCTTGCTTGGTAGCTGATCTAAGTGGAAATGATTTCAGTTTGACTCCATTCAATACGATATTGGCTGTGGGTTTGCTGTAGATGGCCTCTGTTAGTTTAAGAAATATCCCTTCTATACCAGTTTTCTTAAGTTTTCTGATCATGAAGGGATGCTGGATATTATCAAAACCTTTTTCTGCATCAATTGAGAGAAGCATATGGTCTTTATTTTTTAATTTGTTTATGTGCTGAATTATATTTATAGATTTGTGTGTATTGAACCAGCCTTGGGACCCTGGGATAAAGCCCCCTTGGTCATGGTGTATAATTTGTTTGATGTGTTGTTGGATTCTGTTTGTTAGGATCTTGTTGAATATTTTTGCATCAATATCCATTAGTGATATTAGTCTATAATTTTCTTTTCTTGTTGAGTCTTTCCCTGGTTTGGGGATCAAGGTGATGTTTACTTCATAGAATGTGTTGGGTAGTATTCCTTCTTTTTCTGTATTTTGGAAGAGGTTTAGTAATATAGGTACTAGTTCTTCTTTAAAGGTTTGGTAGAATTCTGACATGAAGCCATCTGGTCCCAGACCTTTCTTTTTAGGGAGATTTTTTATAGTGGATGCTATTTCAGAACTTGATACAGGCCTGTTCAACATTTCCACTTCATTCTGTCTAAGTCTTGGTAGTTGGTGTGCTTCCAAGTATTGGTCAATTTCCTTCAGATTTTCATATTACTGAGAATAAAGTTTCTTGTAATATTCGTTAAGGATTTTTTTAATTTCTGAGGGATCTGTTGTTATTTTGTCTTTACCATTTCTCATTGATGAAATTAGAGATTTGACTCTTTTTTTACCTGGCTAGGTTAGCCAGAGGTTTATCTATTTTATTGACCTTTTCAGAAAACCAACTTTTTGGTTTATTGATCTGTTGTATAATTCTTTTGTTTTCAATTTCATTTAATTCAGCTCTACTTTTGGTTATTTCTTTTCTTCTGCTGGGTTTGGGGTTGGAATATGCTTCCTTTTTCAGTGGCTTGAGATGTCCCATTAAGTTGTTAACTTCTTCTCTTTCCGTTTTCTTGAGGAAGACTTGCAGTGCTATAAATTTTCCTCTTAGGATGCCTTTGCAGTATCCCAGAGGTTCTGAGAATTTGTGTCTTCATTGTCGTTTTGTTCCAAAAATTTGGTAATTTCCTTTTTAATCTCATCTATGACCCATCTATCCTTCAGCATAAAGTTATTTAGCTTTTGTGTTTTTATATGAGTACACAGATTCCTGTTGTTATTGAGTTCAACTTTTATTCCATGATGATCTGAGAAGATGCGAGGAATAATTTCTATTTTTTAAAATTTTCTGAGGTTAGACTTGTGACCTAGGATGTGATTGATTTTGGAGTATCTTCCGTGGGCTGGTAAGAAGAATGTGTATTAAGTTTTGTTGGGATGAAATGTTCTGTAGATGTCTGTTAAATCCAGATGTTGAATGGTTAAGTTTAAATCTAAAATTTCTTTGCTCAGCTTCTTTTTGGAGGATCTATCCAGCACTGCTAAAGGAGTGTTAAAATGTCCGACTACTACGGAGCTGGAGGAAATCAAGTTGCTCATGTCTGTTAGTGTTTCTCTTATAAATTGAGGCATTCTGTTTGGGTGCATAAATATTAATAACTGAAATCTCATCATATTGAGTATTACCTTTAACAAATATGAAGTGTTCATCCTTATCCCTTCCTTATTTTGTTTGGTTAAAGCCTATTGTATCTGTGAATAGGATTGCAGCACCTGCTTTTTTCTGCTTTCCATTTGCCTGGAATATAGATAACCATCCCTTCACCTTGAGTTTATATTTATTTTTTAAGGTAAGATGAGATTCTTGTATGCAACAGATATCTGGCCTGAGTTTTTGCATCCAGTTAGCCGATCTGTGCCCCTTTAGAGGACAAATTAAACCATTCACATTAATTGAGAATATCGATAAGCCTTTCGAAAGTCCAGTGGACATTTTTAATCCTTTTGTGACTGTGGGAGTTGGAATTTGATCAAAAGTTTCTGAGTGGGTTTACTTTTGTGTTGGAGGATTACGCTGGTCATTATGGAGGACAGGTCTAAGAGTATCCTGGAGAGCTGGTTTAGTTATGGCAAATTTCTTCAACATGTGGATGTCATTAAAGTATTTAATTTCTCTGTCATAAATGAAAGTCAGTTTAGCTGGATACAGGATCCTGGGTTGAAAATTATTTTGTCTTAGGAGATTAAAAGTCGATGCCCTACCTCTTCTAGCTTGAAAGGTGTCAGCAGAGAGATCTGCAGTTATTCTAATATTCTTCCCCTTGTAGGTTATGGTTTTCTTATGTTTGACTGCTTTCAGAATTTTGTCCTTCATATTGACTTTAGTGAAATTGATTATGATGTGCCTGGGAGATGTCTTATTCAGGTTGAGTCATGCTGAAGTTCTGAAACTGTCTACTATCTGAATTTCAGAATCTCTTGGCATGTCTGGAAAGTTCTCTTTCACAATTTCATGAGGACGAGACTCTGTGTCTTGTGAACTCATTTTGTCGCTTTTGGGGATCCCTATATGGCAAATATTGATTTTCTTCGAATTATCCCAGAGCTCTCTGAGAGAGTGATCTGCTTTTCTCCTCCATTTCTCTTCCTCTTTGAAAGTTTGGGAATGTTTGAAAGCTTTGTGTTCGATGTCAGAAATCCTTTCTTCTGCTTGCTCCCTTCTGTTACTGAGGGATACTACTGCATTTCTCAGATCTTTGAGGGCTATAACTTCTTGTCTCAATGTGTCAAAATCTTTGGTCATTTTATCTTTGAATTCGTTGAATTCTTGAGACATCTTTTGGATTACTGTTTGAAATTCTAATTCCATCTTTTCTTCCATTCTGTTGATCTTATTTACTATCCAGATTCTGAATTTGATTTCTGACATCTCCGCCATTCGTTTATGCATGGGGTCTTGTGCTGTGTCTGCCTTGTCTTTCCTCGGGGGAGTTGATCTACTCTGATCATTCATATTGTCAGAGCTTTTTCATTGATTTTGCCTCATGATTGTTTTTCACTGTTGCCTCTGGCCATCCTCAGAGATTGGGAGGTATCTCTCCCAATCTAAGATTAGACCCTGGTAGGATCACTCTATTGTTGCTGGATCTTTGTAGGGAGTGACCCTGTGTAGCTCCTCTGGGACTGTCCCAGCCAGGGAGTTCGGCTGTGGGAGCAGCTCCAGAGTGTGGTACCCCCGGATCCTGTAGCAGGGCGGGGGGTGGTGTACACGGTTCTGAGAGTGCCTGGCACCTGGTGGCTTTGGCAAAGAGAGCCCGTGGCTCCAGTAGTCTCTGGCCAGGAGGAGGGTTCCACACAGAGGTAGGGAGGACTCCAGAGGGAGGACGCGGGTCACGTGACTTCCAGAGTTTCTGGCCAGATGGGCAGGGCAGGTGCAGAGGCAGGAGCATTGCGGGCCTCCCAGATAGGAACTTTATTTATATCTTAATCCACATCTCTGGCACTTTCTCTACTTCACAATTGCATCCCCAGCGCTTTCTTTACATCTTTAACATATGACCTGTTTGAATTTCATCCATCCTGTCTCTTTACCTTCTGTTTATTCTCTGCCATCTTTCCTGTCACTTCATACCACCACTTTTCAAACAATTTTTTTTTTCTGTTTAGTGTCAGCTCTCTTTTTAATGCTACTCTCCTTTGAAGCCCACACAGCTTATTTATGAAGGCTTTGCCCTTTGAGGTTCTTGGCATTAAGCTATTTTCTGTCTCTTCTTTCATTTATTCTAATACCAGCCTAGATACTGAAACTTTTACTTACTTTTTTATCTTTTATAAAATAAGTGAGCCTTGTATCGATGTACCTGCTTAGAGAGCAGAGCAGCTGTGGTAGAAATAATTTCTATGGCTAGGATTTCTCTCTTGGACCTTTACATTTTCTTTTTGAAACTACTGTGGAATGTTCTTCAGAATCCAGGCCCCTTCTAAAGTTCTCTGGCCAATGACAGGTCCACTTGGCTCATCTTTCTTCTGATCTTTATCTTAACCCGGGTTCTGATCCAAAGCACTTTTTAGTAGTTATGTTACACTGTTGGCTTGTATTCAGTTTTCAGAATCCTAAACCCTCAATAACAGTAATAATAATAATAATAATAATAACAACAATAATGATAGTAATAGTTACCAGAGAGTGTATGCTTTCTGTTTAACATGTATTGGTTCTAAAGCATAAGGTTATGTAGAGGATGAAATAAAGGTCCAGCGTGGTTATGTAAATTGTCTGAGGTCATGTAGTTAGTATGAGTTGAGACAGGTGGTTGGTTTTTTTTTTACCTATAAAGACTCTTAAAGTTGTATTCTCCCCATTCTGTGTTCTAACATTGCTAATTTCAGTTACCTACATGTATTCATTTGATATTCCAGATATGCTAGTTTCAACTCATTCTTTGAGGCTGAATTTTGTCAGAGGCGGATTTGCTGTTCCTGTCATATTTCCGTATCATTTAGTATTTGATAAATATTCTTTCTATGTCTGCCTGAGAGTTATTCTTTGTCAAGACAGGACCCAGAATGTAGGAGCAGAGCCCAGAACCAGAAGTTTCATACCGGGCCGAGTGACTGTTACTTAATCACATTTTTGATAGAGTTGATAAACAAGCTATTCTTAGGTGCAGTTAATGAACAAGCTATGAATTCATCTAATCAGACTTTCATTCAGCCAGTATTTCTACATTGCCCATAATAATTTAATGCAACAGAAATTAGCAAGAGTGAGGCACTATCTTAGATCCCATGCAAATGACAAAAAGAACAACACACTGTCTTTCTGTGGTTGTGGAGCCAGAGGGAACAGGCAAGCATACAAGCAGTCACACATAAGTCATGACCAATTTTCTCTCACATATATATAGACCCTGGGAAATTTGGAATAGGAAGAAACAGATCTTGTTTAGGGGAAGAAGGGCGGCTGTGTCTTCATGGTAGTGTGCAAGGTGAGCCTTGAAGAGGTGTGGAGGACTTGTAAGAACATAACTAGTGGGTGTGAAGCTGGACTGATGCAGGCTGTGTGTGGATAGTAAATCATCTGTAGAAACCACAGTGTGGGGACTGGGGGGAATGCAGTATAAAATAATATTGGAGCTTGGGTTAACAGTGTTACCATTTAGCTCAGGTATAGAGGCCTGTAATTATAGCACTCTGGGAGGCTGAGAGGGGAGGATCACTTGAGGCCAGGAGTAGGAGACCAGGCAAAGCAAGAGCAAGACCCTATCTCTCCTAAAAATAGAAAATTAGCCGGGTGTGGTGGTGTGCACCTGTAGTCCCAGCTACTCAAGAGGCTGAGATAGGAAAATCATTTCAGATTGGGAGTTTGAGGTTGTAATGAGCTATGATGATGCCACTGCCCTTTAGCTTATGGGACAGAGTGAGACATGGTCTCAAAGAACAACCAAAAAACAAAACAACCCCTCCCCCTCAACCTTTGCTATTAAAAGGAGCTTGGACTTTACCATAGCCCTGCTGACGACAGTGTACTGGTTAAGAGCATAGCCTCTGTAGCCAGACTGCCTACGTTTAAATTGTGCTATGTCACTTACCACCTGTGTAACTGTAGGTAATTTACTAAAACTTAAGCCTCACTTTTTCTGTCTGTGAAATGAAGTTGCCTTTTAAGGTTTTTGTGAGGGTTGACTGAGTTCATATTTGTTAAGTACTCATATAATACTTGTAAGCACTTGAAGGAGAAGAGAGATTTTTGTCTTTGGAGGAGAAAAGTGACATGACCAAGTTGGAAGGTAACTCTAATGGTGGCTTGAAGGATGGGTCACTGAGAGGTTGTGTGCGTTCTGGAGGTTTAGGTGAGTCTGCAGTGAAAACGATCGGGAAGCTGATGGAATGTGCACGAAGTAAGCAGCAAGAAGGCCTCTTTCATTCATAGTTTCAATAGTTTTCACTGTACTATTTGCTTTATCTTTGTTGTTTAGTCTTTTTATTCTCCTTTCATCACAAAATCTCAGAACTGCAGATGCTGGCGTGGATGTGGAGAGAAGGGAACACTTTTACACTGCTGTTGGGACTGCAAACTGATACAACCTTTTTGGAAGGAAGTATGGAGAACTCTCAAAGAACTCAAGCTAGACCTCCTCCTGGATCCTGCAATCCCATTACTGGGCATCTAGCCAGAAGGGAAAAAATCCTTGTATCATAAGGACACTTGCACTAGACTGTTTATTGCAGCTCAATTTACAATCGCCAAAATGTGGAAACAACCTAAATGCCCACCAATCCAGGAATGGATTAACAAGCTATGGTATATGTACACGATGGAATACTATTCAGTCATTAAAAAAAATGGAGACTTTACAGCCTTTTTACTAACCTGGATGGAAGTGGAACACATCATTCTTAGTAAAGCATCTCAAGAATGGAGAAGCATGAATCCCATGTACTCAAGTTTGATATGAGGACAATTAATGACAATTATTGACACGGTGGGGGTGAAGGAAGCGGAGAGCAGAGAAAGGAAGAATGAGGGAGGGGTGGGGAAAGGAAGAGCAGAGAGAGGGAAGGAGTAAGGGGGGGTGGGGTCTTGGGGTCTTGGTGTGTGCCACAACTTTTGGGGGCAAAACACGATTGTAAGAGGGTCTTCTCCTAACAAATGCAAC
Source organism: Arctocebus calabarensis (assembly GCA_963573935.1). Classification (NCBI taxonomy): domain Eukaryota; kingdom Metazoa; phylum Chordata; class Mammalia; order Primates; family Lorisidae; genus Arctocebus; species Arctocebus calabarensis. The sequence continues at coordinate 36,159 of CAUYON010034073.1, forward strand.
CAGTGTAACATGGTTTCTTGTACCCTCAATGAATCCCCAACAATTAAAAAAAAAAAAAAAGAAATCACACCCTGGTGCCAAAGAGTCGGGGGATACTTGATATAAGCTATGAAGGTAGAATTAAAAGTGTTTTTGAAGAAGAAGCAGAGGAGGAGGAGATGATGAAGAATAAGAAGAAGAGGAAGAAGAGGAAAGTGAAGAGGAAGAGGAAGAAGAAAATGGTAAGCATGGGAGGAGATGGATATGTTAAATAACTTGACTGTCCTGATTATTTCACAATGTATATGTACAAGGGCTGTATGGAAAGTATCCATTCATGTAATATGAAAAATAGTATTAACAAAAATGGTTGGATACTTTCTGAACAGTCCTCAGATATCAAAACATCAAGCTGTATATTTTAAATATACGAAATTTTGATTTTAACTTATACCTCATTAAAACCAAGGGGGAAAAGAAGTCATAACAAATATGTAACAAGCAAGTGAAGCCGTTACAGCAGAGATTGTGTATATCCTGAGCACAGGGATTGTGACGGCAGAGATTGTGTATGTCCTGAGCACAGCTACACCACAGAGCTTAGCACGTTGCAATCCTCAAATGTTCATTAGAGAAATAAATAAGAATAGGAAAGGTGGCTCCAGTCCTTGAGGGGATAAAATGGGTTTGAGTATATATCATGATAAAGTTGCAGAGGACTATAGTACAAAATTAAAAATACAGAATAGTATAGGTGTTAAACGGTGTATGTCTATGTACATAAATGTTGGTATATGTAAGCAACATAAACGCCCACAGACAGGCCTAGAAAGGAAAAATATTTTAGCTGAAAAATATGAAATTTCCATATGTGCTTGCACGATCAGCTGGAAGGAACTGATATGTTTTTAAAATATTAATAGCATTTTGAGCTATTGACTAATGTGGAGAAACCAAATCCTATCCCACTTAGAATAATGAGTTTCGCTTTAAAAGTAAACATGACTTAATATTGAAAAGGATTCAAAGGTACTTTGTGCCCTTAATTCCCCAGAATAGTGAGGTGAATAGTTCTGTTAAACAAATTACTAAGTAAGAAACGTGTCCTTCCTTTATTTAAATAGCAGGCCTATCTTATTTGTCCTAAAACAATGTGAGCAAGTGTCACCTATTCTGTGAGCTGCATTGAAGCAGGGAGAGGGAGGGTGACATTTGAGCCAGTGAAGGTTTGAGGTTATGCAGAGCAGGGCTATGGACAATGTTTCTCCTAATCCATGGAAGACGTTAAAACCCAGAGGAAAGCTAGCTAGAATTTAGAATTGTTCCTACAAGCTTGATAAATAAACAACTCCAGGGGCACAGTAACTAAGGTCTGCGAGCAATGCTAGCTGTGGTTTTAAATTGTGTCCATTTCTCACTGTTTCACAATACAAAAGATAATTAGAAACAGAATTTAATAACTGCCAAGTTGCAGCTCTGTCTTTTTCAGGCTCCTCCCAAAAAAGGAGATTGACTCTAACATCAGTCAAAGACTTCACACAAAATAAGAGTTTCCACCACTTATCAGGGTGTGCTAGTGTTTAAGGCTCAGAGAAGTACTCGAAAAATATTAAATGGATGATTTGAAAATACATAAAGGCAATCAAATATCTCAAGGGCCTCAACTTTATAGCCATGGGGGTAGGAAGAGGCAGGAGGAGGGTGAGGTCTAGCTGAGGTTCTATATTAGAATCTAAACACATCTGAACATTTTTAAAGTGCTGTTGACATGAGCCACTAAGAATCTATTAGCATAAACATTCTAATGGCCATCTGTTACAGCTATTTAACATTCAATTACCCTTTTTTAAAAAAATAATATTTCTTTTAGTATTTCCTTTCCTCTAAAGTTCTGTGACTTTGACAGGTCAGTTGCAGAGGCTCAAGATAGGGGCTCATGTTCAAATTTGAACAAAGACACTCGAACCAGATCTTTGGTTTAGCTTTGGAGAGAGATGCTCTCTTAAATGGAAAACTATGTTTATGTCTACGATTGCTGTTATCCTGCTACCAAGAGGAGATAAATAAAGAAAAGAAGATCCAAATAGATCTCAGACACAAAGAAACAACTCCTCTTAGTAATTTTCAAGATTTTAGCCTAAGTTATGTCTGAAGCCAGCGTATCTTTGGACTTTAAAGGTAGGAAAACCAACAAATTCACTTTCGTCTTAAGTCAACGTGGGCTGGATTTTCTTTCCCTTATCTTCAACAGAGTCCTAACTGACCAAGAAACCACTTTGGGACAAAGTCTGGGGCATCAACTTTCAATAATGATTTTTCAGTTTTTCGAAGAGAGTAGTAATTGTCATCACTGATTCAGTTGTCTTCTGTGTTCTATGAAGAAATGAGTCTGTGAGAAAAACCAAATAGGGCTCACTAAAGACTGCATCTTTATTATGTCTATTTCTCTTAAAGACTATTGATTATCTAAAATAAAAATAATAACCATGTAGAGTATACCTTTTAGTATATCTTTGGTGGCCATAAAGTTCATGTGCAATTTGAAATAGCGCAATTTTTAGCTGTACACAAACTTGATGGCCACCCTGTATTAAAGTAAAACCATATTTTAGCTCCCAACACTGTGGTTTCTGATTTCAGTAGGTTTCAAGTCAGACCTGAAAATGTTCATTTCTATCAAGATGTTAAGGGGTGCTCATGATTCTGGCCCAGAGACCACATTTTGAGAAATACCTCTGTATTCTGACTTGTGGTTGGGAATCAGAGATGAAGGAGCAAACATTTTCTGAGCAACAGAAAATGGACGAAGACCTAATTTGGGGGGTTCTTGGTTCAGTATTACCTACTTAATCTCCTTAATCCTAACAATAACACTGCATGAATTGTAGCCTTCCCTTCCATTCACAGATGACAACACTGTAGCCCCCACAGGTTCAGGGACTTTCACCAAGTTAAGCAACTAGAAAGTGACCAGGTTTGAAGCATTCTGCCTTGTCCCAAAGCCCATGCTCTTCCCATCACGTGCCAAAGAAAGAAGAATTGGTCCACAGTGCTTCACTACAGGAAGCAGCAGCCAAGAACGCCTAAAAAAAGATAACATTTTTTTCCAAAGTTATAAGCCCCATAAAATCACAACATATCCTTTACAAGGAAAGAACAGTATAATTTATGTAAAATAGAATTCAAAAGATGGAAAAGTTAAAAAATCCTCTATTTACTATTAAAACAAAAGCTGCACTATATGTTACTGACTGCCAGGTGAGTTTTAGAAACCTGACTCTCTCACATCCCCCATAGAAATCTACATCCCATTGGCCAGCAAAGATGCCAAGGCTAACACCATAACACCAGCCGGAGGATGCTGAGATTGACTGTGGTGTTTATTTATGAATCTTCAGTCTCAGGAAAAAAAAACCATATAGAGATCTGCCTCATGTGGCTTCCAGAGACAATAGTGACCACCACTGCTTATCACTGGTTTTCTTTTTAATCACGTTACTTTGAAAGCTGAGAAGCAGCAACCATAGAAACACATCATTTGGGTGCGACATGAGCCACTAAAGTTGGCTACTAAACTGTGCTTATAGATTTATCTCAATTCACTGGACAGCAGAAATCATCAGAAAAATAACCCTAGATTCAAGTGGTTTTTTAAAAGTATCAAATTCAAAGACAGAACTTGTAAAAGAATATCATCCAGAAAGGAAACAGGAACATTACTTAAATTCCACGGTGGATGAGGTGATCACAACATGGCTTCGAAGCTGCACAGAACACTGCAGTGTCAGAGTCAAGGGTCCCTCAGACCACCTAGACACGTGCTTCTCAGGTGTGGTCTGACGACAATGCAGGGATGTCTGCACAAACATTTTTTGGAGCATATGGCTAAAACTTTTACAAACACACACCCTTGTGAAAATTACCAGCAGACATTAGGACTCAGAAAGCTGCAGGTAGAGCCAAGAACCTGTGTGCTTCTCCAGGATCCTAGGTGACACTGATATCAGTTTAATCCAGGGGTTAAAAATGATAGATTCAGTGCAATCTCTTAATCTGGACAGAGATGCTTCTTGAGGGAGTAAGTCTAAGGGTCTATGTGTGTAAACTGCTCAATGACAAAGGGAAGGAGAAGCAGAGACTTTTGTTCTGCCACATACCAAAGGGAGTTGGAGCACTTGAAGGTTCCAGTTTACAGGTCTAGAGCTGCACTCAGAAGCACCAACAGGGACTGAGTAAAGTGGCAGCAAATGACAGTTACTCACGGTAACTGCAACCATTAGAAGAAGCAATGACACTGTCGCCCAGAGTGAAGGCACCTGGTACCTGGCAACAGACACCAGTGACCCATGACAGAGGTGATCTTAAGCAGAAAACCAGTGATGTCCAGGATGTTAATGGACATCCCCAAGGAACAGCACAGGGGTAGGACTGGCTGCCTGGGCTTGCTCATGCACTTGTCAGGAGAAACTTCATGGAGAGTTTTGAACGAGGTGAGTGTACTACATCTTTCTTGTTACTTTTTTAAAGCTACATGTCTGGTGGAAATTTCTATTTTTGTTTGCACTCGGGATATTTCTGATTGGTATTTTCTATCCTTTCTACTCTAGATAATTAGATTCTTCGCGTTGCTCATCATGTGAATGTATTTTATGCACTTACCAGTTTTTTAATCAATATATAATTGTATACATCATACCTAATCGCTCATGCAGCACACAAATATAGAAACATCCCAGAAACCAGTGCTTAAGTAAAAACATCTACTTTTAAATAAAACTGGGAGCTTTTAAATCTCACAAGCACACAGATAAAACAATTACATGTACATTTTTAGCTCCCTTGTCATTCCTTCTGCCAGAAAGGACTGCTACTAAATGATATTATTACTTTTATCACCTTTTCCACTTATGGAACTCATTGTCATTCTAGTCCACAGGAGTACGGTGAGATGCATAAACAGTTACATATTTTGTGGTCAAATATCCTCACAGTCAAAGATGAGACAATAATAGAATTTCATTTCTTGCTCACACGGAATCTCTTTGAATGATCAAAATGATCAACAACCTTGAATGATGAGAAATTTGATGACTGTCGGCCATGGAGCCACTGAAGACTCAGTCCCTTTTAAACTGCATTGAAAACAAATCTGCTCTTCACACTTACTTTCAAGGAGTAGAATTCGGAGAAACATTAATAATTAATCCAGGGCATTAAATCAGGCTATGGTAATTTCTTAACCTTTTACTGCAGTACTCTACTTTTTAACATATTGTTCAGTAACACATTTATTCTTTCTTTCAACATATAAAAATGGAAATTGAAAATCCATACAAAAATAGCACTTTAGCTTCCCTGTATTACTCCTGAAAAGCACACGCATCTAATTATATAAAAGCCCAAGAAAGAAAAAAAATCCCCTAGCAGTGTAATTGGAACTATGTTGTGATTAAAATAAAAAGAACAGATGAAGAATAACAAATCAACACCAGCTATTTTAATTATCTGTACGTATTCAATACATGGGACCCAGAACTCATATTGTGGTGTACTTCATTTCTTCTAGGAGATTGATGCTATAGATACCGTCTAGCTTAATTGTTTCATGCAGCAGGAGTAAAGAACAAATCTTAAAAAGTGACCATTTTTAAAGATCTTAAAAATAATAATAATAAACAAACAAATGAGAAAATGTATAATAAAATCTCTTAGTTCAATAATGAAGAAGGCCCACAGCTTAGATACAGCTGTATTGCAGTCTGGCCCAGACCTTTAAGATGACCCCTTTCTTCCCATACAAATCTTAAGTCTTTCTTAAGTGTCTTCTCAGAAAAACTTTTCCAACAATCTTCTCTAAGGCAGTGTTATCCAGGATGTTTCCTTCAATAGATTTATTGCACCTGACATTATTTGAGCACTGTTTGTTTGCTTCCTTGATCATCTCCTTGTCTCTCTTTACCCTACTACAATTTAAGCACCATGTGGGAAGGAATTCACCACATCTGAATTGTCCTAGCTCTGTCCCCAGAACGTGGTCCCAGCATGAGTTCACGCGATGGACACTACAACAGCAATATGGTGAGAACTCCGGGGAGAAGTTACTGAGAGCCAGGGATCCTCATCCACACAAAATCTCTTCTCAATTTATCCAGAAAATTCACATATTCTCTGAAGCCAAAGCAAGGACCTCAGGCTGGGGGACATGATAGTGAGACTCCACATACCACCTGGCTTAGAGGACACCTGATTAACCTAAAAGAATGAATGAATGAACCAATGAATGATCCAGATCTTGAAAAGATTGTTAAGCCTATGTAAATAGTCATATTAGGCTTCTGTGGCATGAACGTAATTTCAGAATAATTCCTCTTGATTAATACATTGGAAATGTCTGTCTCAGTTTTACCAAGGAAAAGGATCAACCCTCGTCCGACCCTTTTGCTTAAGCTTGAGCCTTTTCTATAACATTTTAGATAAAAAGTAATTATTCTGATGATTGACATTGGGATAAAAGTGAACATGTTGTTTTCAATGGGCCAAGCTTTAAAGAGAACAAAACATCAGTTCTTCACCCACACTTGTCTTAGAGTCTACTTAGGGTCAAGAACACCAATACTTGCTGTGGGAGGGGAACCCAGGGAAAAAATGGGGTGGCCACCTAGAAAATTCAGGTCCTCAAATTTTCTAAAATCATATCTAAGACCTCAGCGTCACTTTCTGAAAGGTCTTTCCTGATCATTATATCCAATTATTAATTATATTAATAATATATAATTACATTTTTACATTTTTTCCTTTACTGCCTCTCTTTTCTAAAACCATAAGCTCTATGGGAGCAATTCTGTTTCATGCACCACTTTATCATGGCCCTACCTGTGTAAATACCTCCCAGAAGGTATTGAGTAAATGCGGGATAAATGAAAGAATGAAAATGCGTAGAATTTGTCTCAGGGCCACCCGGTTTCCACCCCAAGTCCCTTGCCTTTCCTATGATACTTTATATACAGCATCTCTTGTGATAAAAGAGCCCATCTCATTTTTCCCAATTAAAAAAAAACAATGGCTTTGATCCTCTGTCTGTATCTTACCAAACAGAAGTACATTCTTAGCCCTCAAAGACAAACCTCAGGAATTAGCCAAAGGGTGAACACATGTAACTAAGATGGGGAAAGTGATCAAGGCAAGATATTCAGAAGAAATTCAGATTAGAGTATGTAAAATTTTCCAAAGGAACAAAACCAAAAGGAATGGAACAAAAGTTTTGAGAAGAGAAAAGGTGGAAAATGGAAAAAAAAAAGATAGTTCACAGTTGGAGATGTCGTGTGGGGAAGTCATATATCATAGTCCACACTGTGTTCATTCTCTTTGCTAACAAAGACATGTTTTTTGAACTTTAAAGGATCCCTTTGAAAGATTCCTGCTGTCCCCACCTTGCAAGCCCCCTGAATTTCATGCTCACTATGTATCCCGCCATTTTTTTTTTTTTTTTAGCCCCTGTGACATTTCCAATGGATTTGTATCCTCATCCTGTCTCCTAGAATTACATGGGCACCTGCTTTGTTTGCCGGGTCTATTTCATGAATGGTTATGCTCTGAGCTGGCTTCAGAACTCCCACTTCCATGTATCACTCTGCCTCTGTCCTCTCATCTTCAGTTCACACTGCCGGTGATTCTCCACCATGCAAACCAACACAGTCCTTGTACTCTCATTTCTCCTTTGGCCCTTTGCAGCCTGTCCCACACTTCCCTTCTCATTTCCTCAGTTCCCAAAGCTTCCTGGTCTACTTCTTGCAAGGCAGAATCAAGTCATCTCCTGCAAGAACCTACATATTAATTACCCTTTCCCTCTCTTGTTTGAAGAGAAAATACGGTGAATGGATCATGTTGCCTATGACTGGGGAAGATAAGAAGTATTATAAGAAAGGAGTCTTTCCAAAGATCCTAAATGGAATATCGAAACCACAGTCATGAAATTAGTTTTAATGAGGGCGGAGGAAAATGTTGGCTTCATTTGTCACATAAACACACACACAAAAAAACAAACAGAGGAAAGAATGTGAACCTGAGAAGACATACTATATGCATTCTGCTGCTTTTTTTTGCCAAAAACAACCCCAAAATTGTCTAGATATATTGTTTAGAATATAGGGAAAACATTTATTGAGAGAATTCATGATACAATGGAAATTTAGTAAAGGATTAATAAGAGAAGGATTTTTTAAAAACTACAACACTGGAGCCACACACAGAACAAAATATAACACATTATTTTATTTTTCTCAGATAGCCAACTACAAGATTAGGAAAAATTTCAAAAGGATCTTTTAAAAATATGATCTATGAACATGGTCTTGTGACATGAATTTTATGGATAGAAACATAATAAGCCCATGGTTTAGTAACAAAATTGTTAGAACAGAATTAAGATGCTGATTTGTATTTTTGCTTCCAAGCCAATAAGGAAAGCCTTTAAAAATGTTTTTAAAAATGCCTAAATGTGAGGGGAGGAGCCAAGATGGCGGTCTGTAGCCACCTTTCTGCAGACGCTCCTGTCCAGAAGGAGAGTTAAAGGACAGAAATTTAGCGAGAAAGCCAACGGTTTGGAACTGAGCCAAAATACAAGGTCGAGGGATGCACATCAACCTTGCTGGAGCAACCTGCGACCCCAAGGATACAAACAAAAGGTACAGAGCACATCACCAAGTGGACAGAAGTCCCCTCCCCCTAAGAACAGCTCACAGTATACGCCATACCTCCATACAAACAAGTGAGCAGAGTTCAGATGTCCTCCCACTCTACCCCACGGGAGAGCCCCTCTAAAAACCAGACCTCCTTCCCCTGTGCCACGGCACTCTCCTGCCAGGCATAAAACTGTATAAAACTGTATATATTCTCTACCTGCAAGTTGTCCCGGCACTCCCCTCCACTCTCACCCTGAGGTTTGGAGGTCTCTCCCCCACGGAGTTCAGATTCTTGAACACTTTCTCGAGGGGTGTGGACAGGGCGTGGGTTGCCTCTGGTCTGTGCTGTTCTCCCGGCTCGGGAGTGGTGAGAGAGTAAGCCGAAAAGCAGCTGGCTGGCTGGCTTTGCTACATTTCGGCCACATCTGGCCCTCAGGGGATGACAGCAGAGACAAAGGGCTGAAGCTCGCAGATTAAGTCAGGACTATTAGCAGCCCAGCGTCTCCTCCACAGGGCAGAAATTCTGCAAACTTGTTCTGTTCTATCAGCTTTTTCATCTACTTTAC
>CAUYON010034074.1:0-11116 GCA_963573935.1 Arctocebus calabarensis
GAAGGCTATGTTGATTAGTAGGATGTAAGCACTCCAATTTGTACAAATAATCAACATATTGAATCCCATAATGGCATAAATGTATTCTTGATCTATGTATAAATAATAATAAACAAAAAGAATCAGGTAAAATAAACTGAAATCTAGATGTGAATGCTTAAGATGTATGAAATAGCAATGTACAAATAAATTGATAAAGTGGTAAGAAAAAACAGAAGCCTCTGTTTTCTTCTTATTCATTCCTCTCTTCTCCATAACTGCTGGCAATCACTAATATTGATATTTTTACTGATAGTTTTGCATTGTCTGGAATGTTATATAGTTGTAATTATACAGAGTGGCCTTTTTAGGTTGAGTTTTTTCATTTAGTCAAATAGATTTAGGCTTTCTCCATGTTTTTTCATGGCTTGATAGCTCAACTCTTTTAACCCTGAGCCGTAATTCCATTGTCGGAATTTACTTTGGTTTTTAAACCCATTCATCTACTGAAAGACATCCTCGTTGCTTCTAAGTTTTGACAATTATGAAAAGATATGATATAAACATCCTTGCACAGGTTTTTCTATGGAAATAAGTTTACAACTCCTTCTGGTAATGTAATTTTTAAAACTTACATCACTTTCTGTGGTTCATATTGGTTTGGGGTTCAGGAACATTTGAAAATATGGAGAACACTTTAGGACTTATATCCAGGAAAACACACACACTTACCAGGAAGACAACTACATACTACCATAGTTTCCTCCCAGTCGAAGTTTTGCTGTCCATAGTTCCAGTTACCCATGGCTAACCAGGTCTAAAAATGAGTGGGAACTACTACAATAAGATATTTTAAGAAAGAACACACAAATAATTTTTAATACACTGCTCTTTTATAACTGTTCTATTTCATTGTTAGTCGTTATTGTTCTCCTATCATGCCAAATTTGTATATTATGCTTTATAATGGGTATACATGAATAAAGAAAAATAATATATAAAGGATTGGACACTATACAGTTTCAAACATCCACTAGTAGTCTTCTAACACATGCACTGAGGATGGGGGTTGACTATTGCATGAAATTTCAGAACCTTTTTGACTCTCTGTGAATACAAGGACACCTATTTTACACTTTGAAACACTAGATTAATTTTCTCTTGACTATGTGAATTTACCTTAGTGTCTTTGTCAACCTTTGATTTCAAATTTGTTAATCATGCATTACATATTTTTGCATAAAAATAGGTTTAAAATAGTAAGCATATTGTCAAACTGCAACAGATTTCTTGATACTAACACTTTACAATTTTAAAGGTTCATATCTTTGGGATGAACAAAATTTAGAGAAAACTTGAATTAGTGTCAGAGAATACTGCCTTTGTGCACATACAAACACACAGACCCATGCCTAAAGCATGTGGTTGAGACAATGTGTTACAATAATTTGTAGTATGCATCTCAGAAACTTACTCAAGTATTTCTTTAAAATGTATTACAAACAAAGCAATCACTTATCATTTAGATTAAATGGTTGAAGCAGTTGGTCCCTGATTTGACTAATCACCTGTCAGCAAATTTTCAAAAACATTTGAAGAACTAGTAAGGAGTATAAAAATAGAAATTGTATTTCCTTTTAAAATATTGTTTAGAAACTGGCAGGCAATTGTTTAAAATCAACACTGGTTTTAAAAAGTCACAAAGCTTTTCTTTTAGCTTATACTGAACTTACAATGTAAAAAGAATCACATTTGGAACCATATAAAACATTTAAACTGAATGCAAAGTAAAGAATTTCAGAATTTTCAATATTGTAATTGTGTGCTCTATTAAAGGTATGATTTTATAATCTTGAAAATCATCTTTAATATAAGGTGCACAAAATTTAAATATTTAAATTGCACAAAAACTTTATAGCCACCACGTATATACATTCACGTGTAAAAAAAGAATATCAGTCCTATATTTGGATCATTTCTGTTGTGAGAGCTTGCAGGATTCTCTACTGGTGAATCTTTTGATGCCAGTAAAATAATTCTAGTAGAGTCTCTTGTAGAAGATAATAGAGCTAAGAGGAAATAGGCAATAATGGAGATGTAGCTAGAGTGTCTCAGCAAGGTAGGCTTAGGATAAACAATCTCTTGAAACCTGAAATCACGGAACACTACTCTCTTTTGTATGCATGAGAAGGAGAGAAAGAGGAAGAAAGGGAGGGAAGAGTCAACATGTACTTTCATTTAAATGTAAAATAGTATTTTTTTAATTCTGTCTGACTAAAATATTATACACTTTTGCTAACAATATAAAATAGTATATTTCAATTGCTCAATTTGTGAATTTTCAAAGCAACCTTCTACCAGTATTGAACCATAATAACCATTGAGGTAAATCATTATTTACATATTCAACAAATACTAAGTGAGTGTTTGCCCCCGCAAGTTAAAGTGTTCGTCCTAGGACTAAAATGAAAACTAAAATTTAATGACTGTTCTACAGAATCTCAAAAGTTTTAAGAGAGCAAAACATCCATATATGTGTGTGCGTGTGTGCCTGTGTATGTGTTTGTATGTATACATATATTCAGGAAATGCATCATATACCAAATATCATATAACAGCAAAAAAAGGAAAAATAATCACATGAGCTTAAGGAACCATTTCAAGGACACCCTTCTTACCCAAATGACCATTGAAGCAGATAATAATAACAATAATAATAAGAGATGGACAGATATATGAAGAGGCAAATCTGTATATCAGGAAGGCAAAGTAAAATCTGTGAAGGAGACGGAGGAACAAAAAGGACTTGATTTTGAGAACATAACAATGTTCATGAGCCTGGAGCATGTAGCAATATTTCCACTGCAAATCTTCCTCATTACAGAAGCCTATACGTTACTGTTATATCCAGAAAGACACTGAACTTTCTGAATGGGAAGTGATTTTATATAGTTCTCACCTGAGCACAATGCCATTAAAACAAAAAATATCACTAATAATTGTTTATTTGGAAAAGAAGGAAGCAGAATATTCAACAAGCTGTTCAATCTTTCTATGCTTTAGTTTTTTCAACTTAATAATGCAGAAAAAATTAAGTATACCACCTAGGATTACTTTAAGGATTAAATGAGATGATGTTTAGAAGAAAGAGGGATGTGAGGCATCCAACAATTCATGAATTTAGCCAGTACAATTACTATATTTATAAATAATTTAATGCATTTCACTTTTAATGCAGTGATGTTAAACAAATATTGAGTATTATATATCTACCAGGGCTCATTCTGTTATTGAACCCTTAAAAGAAGTAGGAGGCATGTGTACTCTCATGCTGTATCTCATTTGAAAGGTTATACACCTGGCTTTCTAATAAAGTGATTTTCAGTCACTCTTGTTCTCCTTTTACTGTAAGTAATCTTTACTGTGTCAGGTCATTTTAAAAATTAAATTCCTTTTTCATTTCCTTGTAACTTCAGTCAGTGTGTAGAGAAAAATAAAAGATGCTCAAGCACTAGATATTTTTATAGTAGAATATTAATTTTGAGATACATTTTCATTTCAAAATACTTTTACTTTTGTATTAATATCATATCATCCCACATTTCATGAAAGTTCTACTTAATGTGTAATTTCGAGATAAGTTATAGATAAGAGCAACCCTGTAATCACTATTGTCAATACTATAAGATATGCAATTCTGTATAGTCTTATCTAGGAAAATGGATCTGTCAATATCATTTAACAAATTGGGTTTTATTCTGGTGAGATGTTTTGGTGGTGGGAAGGGGGAAAGGACAAAAGCAAATGTTATTAGGTCTGTATCTTTTACACTGAGTATTTACAATAGTCTACTAATTGAATATTTTCTTCTCAACAAGTTTTGAAATATTATATATAGAGTTAAATTTGCTACACACATTAAGAAACATATTTCCATATGTCAATTGTTAATAGATTGCATTCTCAACTAACAAGTAAATTTGTGTGTGTATGTACATGTATATTTTTATTTAGGGAGAGAGAAAGGAAAGGTATTTATGGATTATTTTCCAAACATAAAACATTTGGTTAAATGAAAGGGACATATGCCAAAATTAAGTAAATCTTTTTTCTGTTTTCACCATTAGAATCTGATCAACTAGTGAGTGCAAATAAATAAGCTGAAAGCACCAGTTGATTAATTCACATTGTACGCTTATATCAAAAGTCACTGCTACTCTATAAATACACATAACCATTATCTACCCATAATTATTAAATATTAAAAAATTAAAAAAAAGAAATAGAGATGTTAGTAGTTCTCTGAATGGAAAAAAATAAAGGAAATAGAGGACAAGAATAGGCAAATGATAGCTATGTATTTATATTTGAAAACCATATCCTAGATTAAGCATAACAAATTCTGAAGTCAATTAGACACAATTTTGGGGTTGCACCATCATTTTAGTCATTTAATCCCATTAGTGAAGAGTGCTGCTGATGCTTCCTTTCTGGAGCTATGATTCACGCAGAGCATCAGGAAATGAGTAAAGTGATATTTCGGGAATACTCTGGTGATTAATTGTCAATAGGGAAATTCAGCCTGAAAGACTACATTGACTTCCGATTTCAACCACAAAGGGTGAAAGCTCATTGCTACAGAGAAAAGCAAATGTAGACCATGTAGAGGCTAATAAAAAGTCTGAATCAGTATATTGCATAAAATTTAAAAATCAATTTTCTCTCTAAGTTTTCTTTATTTAAAAAAAGCATGGGGTATTAGCTTTGGCGAGGAGTCAAAATAGAAAAAAGTTTAAAAAGTAATTTTATTAATGAGTCTATAATATTAATAGTGGATTACTTAATTCTACATTTCAAAAGAAAAGATAACTATATTGGCTTATAGAAAAGTATCAAAATTACAAAATGAAAAACTTCAGAAAAAAAATTAGAATGTCTATAAAACTGATTTTCAGGCCAGGCATCTTAGCTCACCCCTGTAATCCTAGCACTCTGGAAGGCCCAGGCAGGTGGATTGCTTGAGCTTAGGAGTTCAAATCCTGCCTGAGCAAGAGCAAGAACTGCATCTCTACTAAAAATAACAAAACTATTAATTGTTGTGGCAGGTGCCTGTAATTTTAGCTACTTTGGAGGCAGAGACAAGTGTTTCAGCCCAAGTGTTTAAGTGTTTGATGCCATAGCCCTGTAGCTCAAATGAGTGAGACTCTGTTAAAAAAAAAAAGTTTCCAAAATACAGTATTTTCATCAAATTTTGATGGAAACCATGAATTTTACAATAAAACAAAAAAATATTGCACAAATCCTTTCTCCTGAGACAACATTTATGCAGAAGTATTCACCTAGGGAGTGAAGCAATATGGCAGACCAGAGGGATTGCTCAGCTGAGCTCTCCTAGAACAACTGAGGGAAAAAGAGAGAACCTAGCCAGACCTGGCACAGGGAACATACTCAGAGTTGTAGTTCAGAGAGCACAGCAAGGAGGTGGTGAGCTAGATATAACATATGATACGAAGAAGTGCAAATCTGATGAATTACACAAGTAATTGCAACCAGCTGGAATTGACTGGCCCCTCACAGGGGTTGAGGACAGGAGGAAGGCTTTCCAGAATTTTCAGTTGATGGTGGAAGCTGCACACTGAGTGGAAAGCTTAGAAGAGTGGGTAGATTTGAATAGTATGCAGCAACCAGATTTGAATGTCAGTTGGAGTGGATTTGCCATAGGTTTGGTGGCTGGTGAGACGCCCATATGGAGAAGGTCTCTGATGCCAGGGGCTGCCATTGTGGAAAGGTTGTGAGAATGTCCTAACAGGGGCCTAAAGCAAAGTTGTCTTAATTCTACCTGCTGGGATCAGAACTCCACTATTAGGACAGGTTTAGGCACTCCCACACCCCATGGGAACTGGAGTCAGGGGGCACTGTGAGACCTGCCCATGAAGGATTCTTGTGAGATTTAAGATCCCAACCAGGCAGGCTCTGAATGCTGAGGAAACAACCAGACAATCACTAAAGGCAACTTAGTTTGGAATAAGGACCATAGAAGATGCTGGCTGTGTTCTCTGTCTCCTAAAAAATTATAGCACTACTTGGTATCTGAGCGACATATTGCAACATATTGTCATCAAGAGCAAGAACTTCTGTTTATTTGGCCACAAGAAAAGTTTGGCTTTCCTTCTGCTGAGGCCACTTCAAGACCTAAGTCCTAAAACAAGGAAATTTGAAGCAAAGAAAGTGGTGAGGAAGAAAAAGGAGGACAAGGAACTGAACAAGAAGAAAGAACACATGAGGAAGAATCAACAGAAAATTCTGAGCAACACGAAAAACCAAAATAGAGGAACTTCCTCAAGGGACCATGAGGCAACTACTGCAGAAGACTACACCTATAAGGAATTAATGGACTTAACAGAAAGGGAATTTAAAATATAGATGAAAAAGACAATGAAAGGAATGGATTAGATAACTGGAAAGACAGATTCAAAAGTTGGACAAGAGATATGTAGAATATAGAAAGGATACAGTGGAGCTTAAGGAGATGAAGGAGACAATCAGGGAGTGCAAAGATGTAGTAGAAAGTATCAAATATAGATTGGATCATGAAGAAGAAAGAACCTCAGACCTAGAGGATAAATTTTTCAAGTTAACCCAGTTAAAGAGGCAGAAGAGAAGTGTGAGAAAGCAGAATAGGCTCTTAGAACACTATGAGACTCCGTGAAGCATACTAGCATATGAATACTAGGGATTCCTAAAAGGGAAGTAGATTGTCCTAAAGGAATGGAAGCCTTACTGAAGACTATTATAAATGAAAACTGCCCAAGTTTTACTAAAGACCCTGAAATACCTTTCACATAGATATCAAATCCTAGGCCATCTCAACTCAAGCAGAGCCTATCCAAGACACATTGTAATGAACCTATGCAAAGTCAGAGTGAAAGAAAAAAATTCTGCAAGCAGCTAGGAGTAACTGTCAACTGATCTACAGAGACAGAGCCATTAGGATGATAACAGACTTTTCAACTGAAACCTTCCAAGCCTTAAAAGCATGGTCAGCCACCTTGAACATTCTTAAGCAAAACAATTTTCAACTCAGAATTCTGTATCCTGCTAATCTAAGCTTCAAATTGGAGATATCATATCTTTTGCAGGTATACAAGCACTGAAGAAATTTACCACAATAAGACCAGTTGTACAGGAAATACTTAGATCTATTATCAACACTGACCACCACAATGGACCACCAGCAAAGTAAACACCCAGAACTTAAAGGTCAAAACTTAGCTTCCATACTGGTGCAAAGGGTAAAATTACACAAGGGACTTTCACAAAAATAAAATGAATAGAATTCCACCACACTTATCAATTCTCTAAATAAATATCTAAGGACTGAATTCACTGCTGAAGTGGCACACACTGGCTGATTGGTTAAAAAATCACAAGCCATTTACCTTCTGTCAGCAGGAGACATACCTAGCCTTAAAGGACAAATCAAGATTCAGGGCTAAGGAATGAAAAACAGAAAGGAGGGGTTGCAATATTATTTTCAGATACAAGTAGAGTTAAAGCAACTAAAGTTAAGAAAGACAAAGATGGACACATTATACTGATCAAAGGAACAATACAACAAGGAGACATTTCAATGTTAAATATTTATACGCCCAACTTAAATGCTCCCAGATTAATGAAACAGACTTTGATGGGTTCAAGGAATATGATATTCCATAACACCATAATAGTTGTGAACTTTAACACCCCTCTGACAGAACTGGATAAATCCTCTAAAGAGAAACTACAAGATACAAAGGACATAAATGTGGCAATATATACAGAACATACCATCTCAAAGCTACAGAATATACATTTTTATTGTCAGGCAATGGTAAAGTCTTCAAATTTGATCACATCCTAATGTACAAATCAAACCTCAGCAAAATTAAAAGAATTGAAATTATACCTGTATCTTCTCAGACCACAAGTCAATAAAGGTGGAACTCAACTCCAACAAAAATGTCCTCACACAAAGATTTGGATGATAATTTGGTTCAGGAAGGGATAAAAGATGAAATCATTAAATTCCTCGAACATAACAACAATAAAAAAACAAGTTACCAAAACCGATGGGATACAGAAAAAGCAGTTCTGAGAGGAAAATTTATTGCTCTAAACCCAGTAAAAGAAAAGAAATAACCAAACTAAAACCAGAGATTA
Organism: Arctocebus calabarensis; assembly: GCA_963573935.1. Lineage (NCBI taxonomy): Eukaryota > Metazoa > Chordata > Mammalia > Primates > Lorisidae > Arctocebus > Arctocebus calabarensis. Next base: position 8,179 of record CAUYON010034074.1, read on the forward strand.
ACAAAACCAAAATAATTCACAGAAAATTAACAAAACAAAAAGTTGGTTTGTTAATTTTTGATAAATAAAATCGATAATCCCTTAGGCACATTAATTGGAAACAGAAAATTTAAATGTCTAATAACATTAATCAGAAAAGATAAAGGGGAAATAACAAGGTGCCACAGAGATATAAGAGATCATCTCTGTGTACTACAGAATGTCTATGCCCAGAAATTTAACAATGTGGAGGGAATTGATCAATACCTAAAATAACTCTCTGTCCCTAGAGACAATCAAGAAAAAATAGATCTGTCTCTCTCTCTCTCTCTCTCTCCTTTTTTTTTGTTTTTTTTGAGAGACAGAGTTGATAGAGTGCTGTCGTGTCATATACCTCACAGCAAGCATCAATTCCTGGGCTTAGGCGATTCCCTTGCCTCAACCTTCTAAGTAGCTGAGACTACCAGTGCTTGCCACAATGCCTAGCTATTTTTTTGTTGTGGTTTGGCCTGGGCTGGGTTTGAACTCACCACTCTTGGTGTATGGGGCCGGTGCCCCCCCATGGAGCCAAAGGTGCCACCCAGAAATAGATCTCTTGAATGGACCAATTTCTAGAACTGAGATGGAAGAAACAATAAAAAATGCCCCAACAAAAAAATGCCCTGGTCCAGATGGCTTCACATCAGAATTCTATCAAACCTTCAAAGAAGAGCTTATACTCATAATGCAGAAATTGTTCCAAAAAAATGAAAAGGAAGCAATCTTCCCCAACATGTTCTATGAAGGAAATACCACCCTGATTTCCAAACCAAGAAAAGCCCCAACTGAAAAGATTTTCAGACCAATTTCAGTAATGAATATATAGACACAAAAATTCTCAATAAAATCCTAGCCAGTATATTACAGATAATATTAAAAAAATCATTCATCATGATTAAGTAGGTTTCTTCTCAGGGATGCAAGGCTGGTTTAACATATGCAAATCCAGAGGCAAGATGGCCAACTGGAAGCAGCTTCTGACAGAGGCTCCTGACCAAAAGGAAAGATAACCTCCAGAAAATGCCCAATTGAGCTGAAGACTGGGAGCCCAGCTGAGAGAGAGAAGTGATAACTGCAGGTCACCTCAGAGGCAAGCTGTGACTCCAAGAAAGCAAGCTTCAGGAAGAAAAACTGAACTAAAGTTTTCCTCTATTCTGAACTTCCAGGATACCCTTTCTCCCTTACCTGATGCACCAGAAGCCTGACCTCTGTTGAAACTGAGGAAGGAGGACTTGAGCAGTGCCCACCCTCCCCATATGCTAGACCAGGCAGCCTGCCAGGTAAGAGATTCCAGAGCCCCACCGAACCCTGCCAGTCCCCAGGCCAGGAACTCCGTCGGGATCTTTGCATGCCCCAATTGGCACCCCACCGGGCCTTGGGCCACTGCCAGCAGCAACCAGGAACTTGACGCCCCAACTGGCACCTCCCCGGGTGCCTGCCTGGCACCAATTTGTGCCCCAGCCAGCCTCAACTTGCTGCCATCTTGGACCCCAGCCTGCCTCCTATCTGTGCCCCAGGCCCAAAGCACACAGCAGCTAGGAACTCCACTCCATAGGGTACCCTATTGGCCCCGATTGGGACCCCGCAGGGCCTTGGCCCCCAGACAGAAGCAGCCAGGAAATCCACCAGGACTCCCGCAGGGGCCGATCTGTGCCTCACACAGCTTTGGCCTGCTGTCCAGTGGGACCACACACCCCCACTCTAATTCGTGCCCCAAACCTGCCACCCACAGTGGTCAGGAATTCCACTCCACAAGGACTCCTGCATAGCCCTGATTGGCACCCCACCAGGCCTTGGTCCACCACCTGCTGTGGCCATGGACTCTGCTGGAACCCCTGCCCTGGGCCTCCAACTGCCACCCACATGGGCCAGGGACCCTGCCAGGAACCTGCCAGGCCTCCACCTACCTGCCTGGGCCAGGAACTCTGGGAGCCACATAACAAACCTCCTCTCATACCCTCTCTGCCTTCCACCCATCTGGCCATGGACTCAGGAGGACACGCAACCGGTGCCCTACCTCTGGAGCCCTCCTCCCAGCCAGAGACTGCTGGAGGCTTGGGCTCCCTTTCCTAAGGCTACCGGGTGCCTGGCACTTCCACAACTGTGTTTACCATCCCACGCCCTGCTGCTTGATCCAGGAGTGCCACACTCCAGAGCTGCTCCCACAGCCAGAACTCCCTGGCTGGGGCAGTCCCAGAGGAACTATACAGGGTCACTCCCTAAAAATATCCAGCAACGACAGAGTGATCCTGCTGAGGACTGATCTGGGAGAGACACCTCCTCAACGCTGAGGACGGTCATAGGCAACAGTGAAAAATAATCATGACGTGGAATCGACAGAGAAACTCTGTCAATATGAATAACCAGAATAGATCAACTCTCCCAAGAAAGGACAAGGTAGATACAGCACAAGATCCCTTGCATAAGCAAATGGCTGGGATGTCAGAAATTGAATTCAGAGTCTGGATAGCAAATAAGATCAGCAGAATGGAGAAAAGATGGAATTAGAATTTCAAGTAGTAATCCAAAAGATGACCCAAAAGATGTCTCAAGAATTCAACGAATTCAAAGACAAAATGACCAAAGATTTTGACACATTGAGACAAGAAGTTGCAGCCCTCAAAGATCTGAGAAATACAATAGAATCCCTCAGGAAAAGAATGGAGCAAGCAGAAGAAAGGATTTCCGACATGGAAGACAAGACTTTCAAATGCTCCAAAACTTCCAAAGAGGAAGAGAAATGGAAGACAAAAAGGGATCATTCTTTCAGACAGCTCTGGGATAACTCAAAGAAAATCAGCATCCACCTTATAGGAATACCTGAAAATGAAGAAGTGGCATTGCAAGGCAGAGTATCTTCTTTAAGAGATTATGAAAGAGAACTTTCCAGACATGACAAGAGATTCTGAAATTCAGATAG
>CAUYON010034075.1:0-34703 GCA_963573935.1 Arctocebus calabarensis
GAACATGTTCTCCTTAGCAAAGTATCTCTAGAATGGAAGAAAAAGTATCCAATGTATACACCCCTAATATGAGACAAATTCTTTATCGTTCAAGTGAAGGCTACAACCCATTTATTGCACAGGAAGATGGGGAAAGGGGAGGGAGAGGGTAGGGGGAGATAGGACAAAGGGTGAGATCACATGTGTGGTACATATTTGAAGGGTCAGGAGAAAACTTCTAAATACGGATCAAAAATGTTTTCATATAGTAAATGAGAAACTCTCATGAATGTTATGTCAATCAGGTTGATAAAAATATCTCAGAAGGCATGGGAAGCCCGCACAATGTACCCCATGATTGAACTAATGTACACAGCTATGGTTCAATAAAAAAAAAATACAAAAAAAATTAAAAAAGAAATAAGAATATGCCTGGATCTGAGAATATTTTAACTTGTTAACACTTTCCTGTGATATGAGGGCATTTAATTATTTAGATACATAATATTCATATATAGTTCAGATCATATATGACATTATTTTTTGGTTTTATACAACCATTATCCCATGTTATTTATGTTTATATGTTCCTATAATTATCTTCATTCTTACCTACTTTTCCAGATTTCTGTTTGCACAATTTTTTTATTTATGAAAAAATTAATTCACAGTTTTTTATTGCTAATCTGCTGACACTAAAACACAGATTTTGGGGGGAGGACAGGGAAGCATGATTTGGAAATGTCTGTTTATTACTTTCATTTTTTACAGATATTATCACTGCATATGGAAATCTAGCATTTATGTCAGAACTTAAATAATGTCATTGTGTCTTTTTAGGTATAGTTTCTTACCTCTTATGCTTTGCAAGTTAGCCAATAAATAACAGAAATATTCACTACCAAGTGTGGATCTCAATTTTCTCCTCTCAAATTTTGGTATTTTCACAGTTCATAAATTTTAATTTTTATACCTCTTATTGCTATAGTCTGGCTATTTATCCCATCAAAACCTCACATTGAAAGTTTATCCCCAATGCTAGTGGGATCTATCTGGGTCATGGGGAGAGGATTCTTCATGAAAGGCTTGATGTCATTCTTCCCAATGTTAGTGAGTGCTCATTCTGTTAGTTCTCAAGAGAGCTGGTTCTTTTTTTATTTTGTAATACATCCATCCCTCCCTCCCTCCCTGCCTCCCTTCCTTCCTTTCTTTTCCTTCCACTCCCTCCTCCTTCCTTCCCCCCTTTTTCTCTTTCTCTTTCTTTTCTTTTCTTTCTTTCTTCTTTTCTTTCTCTTTCATTTCCTTCTCCCTTCCCTTCCTCCTTCCATTCCCTTCTCTTCCCTTCCCCCATTGTGTACTAGGACCTTAATTGTCCTTATATCAGAATTGAGTACACAGGATTCTTGTTTCTCCATTCTTGTGATGCTTTACTAAGAATAATGTGTTCCACATCCATCCAGGTTAAACAAAAGATGTAAAGTCTCCATCTTTTTTTAGTGGTTGAATAGTATTCCATGGTATACATATACTGCAGCTTGTTAATCCATTCCTGGGTTGGTGGGCATTTAGGCTGTTTCCACATTTTGGCGATTATAAATTGAGCTGCTGGTTCTTAATAAGAATCTGGCACTTTTCCATTTTTTCTCTTGCTTCCTTTATTTACATGTGATCTCTGCACACACTGGCTTTCCTTTACCTTCTACCATTGGGTGAAGCTGCTTGAGGCTGTAGCCAGATTCAGATACTGGTACCTTGCTTCTTGTATAGCCTGCAGAACCAAGATCCAAGTTAACCTCTTTACTTTATAAATTATCCAGTCTTAGGTATTATTTTACATAAAGCAGACTAAGACATCAGCATTATTGATTTTTTTCTTGCTGGGTTTTCTTTAGTTTTTAATCCACTTATTGTCTATCTTCTCAGTCTTCCATGTCTACGTAAGAATTACCAGATGTCTTATGAAAAACATACTTGTCTTTTCCTTACCTCAAGCACTATCTTTCATTTTAATCATGACTTCATGAGGAGGATTTAGTATATACCTTTGAGCATATGTATTTTTTAAAAAATCTGACTTATTTCGTTATTCTTGGCTTGGCTGTTGATTTGTAAGCAATGTCATCAGAACCATATGCAGATATCATCTAGGAAAGTTTCAAAAACAGTCTTACCTCAATATGCTTGTCTTGACATTTCCTTTTTTATTTTTTTTCTTAATAGAATTTTGACATACTGGACACTGATAGTCATAAAACATAAAAGGAAATATTTAACAATTTTATTTGTTTGCTTATAACATCTAATTTACCAATATTTTATCTAATAAAATAGATAAAATAGCTTTTATCTAATTTACCAATATTTTTTTCTTGATGTCTTCTCTATCACTTTCTCCCTTCTAACCCCCAAGATTGTAGACATAATTCTAGTGGCTCTATCTCACTTTAGTGGTTTGCATATAGATTCTTAATCTACCTAGAATGCACTTTTCCCCCTCATTTTTATCAGATTAAGTCTTCTTAATCCTTCATCTATTTCTCTTATAATTCATTCCCAGTCTTCTCTCAATTGGAGCCCTCTTATTTGGACTCCTGTACCAATGTATATCTCTATTGTAGCCTTTTTTTTTTTTTTTTTTTGTGAGACAGAGTTTCACTTTGTCACCCTGGTAGAGTGCCATGGAGTCACAGCTTATACCAACCTCAAACTCTTGGGCTTAAGCGATTTTCTTGCCTCAGCCTCCCAAGAAGCTGGGACTACAGGCACCAGCGACAATGCCTGGGTATTTTTGTTGTAGTTGTCTTTGTTTATCTGGCCCAAGCTGGGTTTGAACTCACCAGCCTCTGTGTATGTGGCTGGTGCTGTAACCACAGTGCAATGGGTGCTGAGCCACTTTAGTCAGTTGTAATGTAACCGATTTTTTTTTTCTTGAATTCTTGGATATTTTTGTATTCAAGCACAAAAAAATTTGCATTTTAAGACAACACTAGTTTATCAGCATACAGTTCTGTAAGTCAGAAAACTGACACAGATCTGATCAGGCTAAAATCAAGATGTGGGGAGAACTGCATTTCCTTTCTGTAGGTTCTCAGGAAGAATATATTTCCTACACATGTAGCAGTTGCAAGAATTTATTACTATGCTGTTGTAGGATAGAGGTCACTGTATTTTTTTTTTTATTTTTATTTTTTTTGAGACAGAGCCTTAGGTTGTTGTCCTGGATAGAGTGCTGTGACATCACAGCTCACAGCAGCCTCCACTCCTAGGCTCAAGCGATTCTCCTGCCTCTGTCTCCCTAGTATCTGGGACTACAGGTGCCTGCCACAATGCCTGGCTATTTTTCAGTTGCAGTCATCATTGTTGTTTGGCTGGCCCAGGCTGGAAGTGAACCTGCCAGCTCAGGTGTATGTGACTGGCGCCTTGGCCGCTTAAGCCACAGGTGCTGAGCCAGAGGTCACTATTTCTTTGCTGTTTTATCAACTGGGGCTGCCATAGCTCCTATACTTCTTTCTCTAGTTTCTTATCATAGCCCTGAAGACCACAGAACCAGAACAAGATCACCAGGCCCTTCGAATGCTGCCATTTCTTTGACTTCCTTTCTATCTTTGTCTTTTACTTTTAAAGATTCATGCAATTTGGTTGAACATGCCTAAATAACCCAAAATAATCTCTCCCAGACTCTTAATTTTAGTCACATTTGCAAAATCCATTTTTACATGTAAGGTAACAAACATATTTACAGGTACCACAGATAAGGGTGTGGACGTCTTTAGAGGATTATAACACTACTTGATACATACTGTACCCTGAAGTATAATGTTTGCCTCCTTTTCTCTGTAGGTTTTGAAATCTCAATTTTCAATTTCTTATCTTCCCCTTTAGATATCAGTAAAAATAAGATTTCTAAATTCTGAATTTCACCAGTTTGACATTTCCTCTTTCATAAGTCTTCATTATATTTTTAGTTCTGTGTTTCCCTAAAGCAGATTTATCTGTGTGCTTTAGGGATATCCTGGTTATCCTCATTTAAAGGGCTGGCTTTGATTATCTAATATTGTAAGAGCTAAAAACCAGAAGTCTCCATTTAAATTCTTCCAGATGAGAATCTCATTATAGACTTCCAGGCCATATTCCCATGTTCTAGGTATTATGGAGATTACGCAGTTAATGCATTTACATTGGATTGTATGCAACAAAATAAGAATTTCCCAAATATAGTAAGGAAACAAGGTGGGTCAAAACATGCCAAGTACCAATAGTAATCACATAGTTATAGTGACCTCTCAATTTATTTATCTCCGTATCATCCTCACCAATTTATCTTTGTAGAACAAGATAAAATAAGGTTATTTTTTAAAACTGAATATATATGGGTGAAATTTATATTTTTATAAATTATTGAGACTTATACATTAAATTTATTTTTCTGTAATTAGAAATAAAACAATATTATCATATGTTTGAAAAAAATGCACCCACTATGTTCTGTATACTGTATACCTTTATGTCTCGAGGAAACAGCACATTACTTGACAGTTTAGACAGGACCTCCTCTCTGTCTTTCATGTACAGTATTTTGGCATCGCTGCATTTATCTTTATTTCCAACTCTACTAGGGAGACATTTGCAATTTATCTTACCAATGACATTTGATATTTGCCACTGTCAAAATATTTCAACATTACATTTTAATTTTTCTGTTGCAAGTTTATTTTCCTTTGAACTGTTTTCTATCTTACTTGGTTCCATTTTTACCTCAACTATTCTTGACATTTATGCTATTTTCAGTTTATCTCTTCCTCTTTTGTCCTATGCCTTTCATCTTTCTTTTCCAGAGGCTGGATATTTGTTAAGGCTGCCAAATTATGAGTAAATCTGTTTTCTGCCTCCTATAGTTAATCATTTCTCAGAGGTATTCAGAGGTGTACTCTTCTAGGTTTCTGGGATACAATCTTTTTCTTTTCTGAAAAAAAACATTTATCCCCTTGGGCAGTACATATTGATTGTTTTTTCTGTACTAATCTTCAGATGAAAAGGAAAAGTATGTGCATTGACTATGGTTCTACTATCTCCTTACTTGGGTATTGAATAAAATCTTTCTAAAACATAGAGGAAAATTACTCTTGAAGGATCGCATCTTGGTTTTTATTTATTTGTTTTTTTAATAGGCATTTATGTAACCCATGGGTTGCTAAACTTCTAGATTCTCTTCAATTTCTTTATTCTATGAGAAATTTATTAGACAGATAAATATAAAAACCTTCCATTCTCAGAATCTACTGAAGTCAGAATATTTTCTGCCTTTTCTTCCACTTATACACTTTTTAGCTGCTGTGGTTTTTGAATCAATATAGGGAGATTGTTAGGGATCAAATATAAATGAAGTACAGAGCATATACTCAGATTTCTAAAAGTGTAATTTAAGAATATGTTTTTCACTCCCTCTTACATGGCTGAGGCTGAAAAACTAGCCTGAAAGGCAGAAATGATAGAGAAGGTAGGAAGGGGTAACCTTTACAACTAGGCTATAAAGAAGACAATATAACTAAATCATACCAGAACACAGATTTAACATAAAAGTGAAGGGTTGTTACATAAACAGGTCCCATGTTTCTTCAAGAGTTTTCTCATGTTTTTCCTCCCTGAGATTTTGAGAGGAATTCTGTCAAGGCAGAAAATTGCTTTAAATTTGTCTTTTCATTTATTTATTTATTTTGCTCCATCAAACTTACACTTGAGGGAAAAATATCCTCTTAATTTCTGGCTATATAGTTTTTTTGGTAGTTTTAATTTTTAATATTTTATGATATAGTTTCTTAGTATATACTTATAAGTAATTTAATGTGAATCTGTTCTGAGTAATAGAATCAATAAATAATCACATATTTATATCAATATATTATTTCCTTTATACTAGTATTCAAAATTACTCTCTAGCTAAACTTACCATTCCTGTTTCACCCGTGTTCTGTATGCTAATTAATATGTAACTTTTAATCTATGTTCCTTTCTTAAATCAGAAATGGTATGAACATTACCGTGTAGTATGATATTTTCCCCTTGATTTATAATTGAAGCAAGTTGCACTTATTAATATACTTCCTCTAGGCAAGGATGAAAGTGTGACTACATTTTTTAAGATATAATAAAAGAAGATGGTGAAAGTATGATTAATATTTCAGTTTTTCATCTTAAAGATGATGAAACTGCATAAGAATGCCATTGGGCTGAAACATTTAGATTCTTGAATTAAATAACCAATATATTTATCCCTTTGTCATGAAATGAATATTCTTATTTAGTGTTACTGCATAATCTAGCATATCTTATTTTCAAATAATTTAAGTAGTTTACAAAATAATAGAAGAAGTAATAGTTTTGAGCAGTTAAATAAAATAAAAAGCATTATTAGTGACAAAGATATGCCTAATGTTTTATTCCAAATGTCTCAACTTAGTTCAAGCAATTCACTGGAAGCAAAATAGGAATATTCTTTTGGGGATAAGTTAGGAGAAGTCTGTCCATCCCCTTCTTTCTCTGAGCACCTTCATCTTTTTGATTCATAAATGAGAAAGAAGATTGTAACTGTCTCTCATTCATTTTTCTCTGACTCACAAATCATTATAAACCTTCCAGTTTCCATTCTTGCAGAATAATTGAATTTCAGAATATAAAGAGGTTAATATTTTATTCAGATACTGTTCTAACTTTGAATTCTTTTTACAACATACTCTGGATATTATCAGACACCTCTAGTGACGGAGAACTCTTTATTTCCTAAGGCAGTTCCATTTTGTCTTTGAAAGTTTCTAGATTGTAATGAAGCAAAATTAGGACTGCTTTAGTTTCATTTATCTTACTGTTTTGTTCTTCGTATCTTCAGAGAAAATGTCTAAACTCACTTTGGTGGCCTCACTTCATTTTCTGTATTTCTTAGCCCTTCCCTCTATTTTTATTTTTTATTTTCTTCCTCCTCAACATTTTTCTACGCTAACCTACTCAGTTATTCTATTCATTCTTCATTCATTTAATCATCAATATTTATTAAGATACTTCTTTGTGCCTGACACTTATTGAGGCACTGGGAAAGCAGAAGTAAAGAATCAAGCAAAAATTTTTCTCTCATAATTTATTTTCTTTCACATTCTCTATCTGTTTTTATTTTATTCTCTGCTCTTCTTTCCCTCTACTCTAACCTAAGCTAGCAAATGGCTTTTAAATAGAGTTAAGGCCCAGAGTAGGTAGAATATAATCCACATTTACGTATCACTAAAAGGACTTGATAAAAATATTAGTACAAGTCTCAATTTGAGCTCATTCTGTAGAAGAGTTAATGTGTCCGGATTACAACTAAATTTATACATTTAAAATTATAATTAATCACTTCACATATTACTCAGTAACATCATTGGAAACATCACTGTGCCCATTTACAATAAGATCTTTTAAATTTTAATAAGAACTACACCCTTATAAAGTAAAGCAGATTTCCTATATATGGGACTTGAATTCAGAGGAGGCTTTACTTTACAATTACTTCCACATTCAAAACCTGCTTCCAGGCTCAGCGCCTGTGGCTCAACAGGCTAAGGCTCTAGCCACGTATACCTGAGCTGGCAGGTTCAAATCCAGCCCAGGCTCACCAAACAACAATGACGGCTGCAACCAAAATGGCCAGGCATTGTGGCAGGCGCCTGTACTCCCAGCTACTTGGAGGCAGGAGACTCTCTTGAGCTCAGGAATTGGAGGTTGCTGTGAGCTGTGATGCCACGGCACTCTCTCCAGGGTGACAGCTTGAGGTTCTGTCTCAAATAAATAAATAAACAAACAACACCTGCTTCCAAGTATCAACCATGGTCTCTCCCATGGCCAGTCCCTCAGACTCCATGTATTGATTATGTATGTTTTTCTAGACATTAAGCTGGATATAAGGAGAAAACATAAATTTCTACATTGTGCAATGGTTTATAGTTTATGCACTGTTTTTGCATTTGAATATCTCAACATTATTGGAACTTCTTTATCATGCCAGTTTATTTGATGAATAAATTGAAAGTAAGAAACTGAACAGTCACTGGGTATCAAACACACATAATAACTAACTAATATTAAATATGGGTTTTCTCATTCCAGCATCACTTCCTATTCACTAGCTATGATTCAGGGATTACCAGATTTTTTTCTACTATAAACAGTTAAAATATTAAATAATTTTCCAAACCTAACAGAGCGCTAAATCTAACCAAATGAAAGAAGATCCTGACATTATCTTGCCCTTTACTGGACAGTGTCTTTTCCCAGAAGACTCTTTCCTAAAGAGATTTCTTAGGCTTACCAGCAACAATATAAATTCTTTGGAAAGAAAGATCTCTATTGTGACCGGAATAGTAATACTTCCTAAAGGCAAGAATAGACAATCTACTGAATTTGGGTTTTAAGTTAGCAGGGAATGGTTTGAAACAATATTAAGAATAAAGTTTTTTTTTTCGTTGCCTGAAATAAGATTTTAAATACTCTGGGATAACTGAACTTAATGTTTAATTATAAATATCCATCATATGTCTTCCAGCTAACAATGACTACTGTGAAGACATGTTCTTCTCAGACAAGTTTCAGTATTCTTAACTAACTAAATAAAATTTTAGTATATTTTTCATACATTTTTATTTTTTGTCAAGATTTAAATGCTAATAAGTCTTATTCTATGTAGAGGATAAGTTGAGAAAAAATTCACTTGCTTATTTGGGCATGGTGGCTCAAGCCTAGAATCCTGCATTTTAGAAGGCTGAGGCAGAAGGATTGTTTGAGGGCAGAAGTTCAAGATCAATATGATGAAGAGCAAGACACATTCCCTACAAAAACAAAAAAGAAAAAATAAAGAAAATAAATTGAAAAATTAACCAATCCCAGCTACTCTGGGATGCTGAGGCTGGAGAACTCCTTAAGCCCAGGAGTTTGAGTTTGCAGTAAACTTTTATGACATTCCCACACTCTAGCCCAATGACAGAAGAAGATCCTGCATTTATCTCCAGAAAAAGAAAGAAAAAAATTTACTTGCTAAACTTTGGTCTAGTAAATGGTTAGGTCTAGTTAAGTTATAAAGCTACATAGTCAAAGACAATCATCAAGTGATTTTAGATCAGAAGAAACTTTATAGGAGAATATTTATTAAAAGTTATTAATTGAAAAATATCATTCAGGGACATTCATTTACTTTCCTAGATTCCAAAATGTAGTTGAAAACCCAAGACTAGAACTCAGAGTACCTATCCTCTAATCTAGAGATTTTGCTTATGCCATGTTACCCTGGAAAACCTAAATTATTACTTTAAAAAATCTTAATACGGGTTTTTAACCTGAGTTAAAAACAAATATGTAGGCTCAGCGCCTGTGGCTCAAGCAGCTAAGGCACCAGCCAGTACACCTGAGCTGGCGGGTTCGAATCCAGCCCGGCCTGCCGAACAACAGCGATGGCTGCAACCAAAAAATGGCCGGGTGTTGTGGCGGGTGCCTGTGGTCCCAGCTACTTGGGAGGCAGAGGCAGGAGAATTGCTTGAGCCCAGGAGTTGGAGGTTGCTGTGAGCTGTGATGCTACAGCACTTTATCCAAGTGACAGCTTGAGGCTCTGTCTCAAAAAAAAAAAAATTTATATATATATATATATATAATTTTATGATGATATTTGTGGCAGTCATAGTGTTACGGCTTTATCCATGCATTGCTATCCATGCATTGCATATGACTCTTATGGCAGAATTATATATGCTGCTGTTATCTATTTTTCGTTTTTCTTTTCTCTCCAGTCTCCTTGCAATTAGGTAGGGCCATCTGGTGCATTCTTGCCAATAGGGTATAAACAAGTAATATGTGCCATACCAGATTGGAGCATAAAAAAAGACTGAATGATCTACACAAATGTATTTCTGTGGTGAACTGGCAAGATGGTAGAGGCCCAGGTTAATCCCCCTGTACCTGACAACCAATGGGAAACAGGCAGCATGGACAAGAAATATACATTGTTAAATTAGATCACTGAATTAGGTGTTTTTCACCGAATTGAATCTAGCTTAATCGGTCCGATATGACTTTTTCTTTTGGCTAATTTGAGCTGAGTTTTATTAGCCCCATTTGAGACTTAAGGAAGTTGAAGATTAGAGAGTTCATGAGTGTTTTAAGTTCTCAAAGAAATACATCATAAATGCAAATAAACAGATACAATGTCCAAAATGCAAGTGGACAAAAATTGTCAGCTTTTACTTAATAAGTAATCTTAAATTCTACCTTATATCCCTTCTTTTGTTCAACACAAAAACCTTCTGTAACTAAATTCAAGTTCAATCTATTAAGTATTTTTGTTCAAATTTTATTATCTTTTCTCTCAATTTTCTAGCATATATCTAGAATCTGAGGATCTTTTATAGTGTTATAACATTCTGGGAAATGAGGTGCTTGCCATCATACTCTAACCTGGCATCTACAGAGTTTTATGACATTTACCAAAAGTACAATCCTGTCAGATCCTTGAGTGTTATCACTTAGTAGATTTGACATGTACCCTGGGACAATGCACCATAGGTGTAGTCTGACCAAGTACCCTCTCTCCACCTATCTTGCCCCCTCCCTTCCCCTCCTCTTTCTCTTTCATCTTGGGGTATAGTTGGGTTATAGCTTTCATATGGGAGTATGGATGCTTATATATTGATTTCATAGTAGAGCTGAGTACATTGGATACTTTTTCTTCTATTCCTGAGATACTTTGCTAAGATTAGTCCACATCACAAAATCCCAAAACTATAGATATTGGCATGGATGTAGAGTAAAGGGAGCACTTCTACACTGCTGGCGGGAATGCAAACTAATATGTTCCTTTTGAAAAGAAGTTTGGAGATCACTTAGAAATCTAAAAATAGACCTGCCGTTTGATTCTACAATTCCTCTACTATGTATATATCCAGAAGACCAAAAATCACTTTATAACAAAGATATTTGCACCAGAATGTTTATTTCAGCTCAATTCATAATTGCTAAGTCTTGGAAGAAGACCAAGTGTTCAGTGACCCAGGAATGGATTAATAAATTGTATATGTACACAAAAGAATATTATGTAGCCTTAAAAAAGATGGAGACTTTACCTCTTTTATGTTTACATGGATGGAGCTGGAATCATGGGAACTCTTTGAGGCTGCTTCCCACCTTCTCTTTCATGCTTCTCTGTTTGTGGAACCTCATGTGGAAAATCATTAGTTTGCTGGCAGAATGCTTTTAGAAATGCCAGGATTACCTACAGCACTGATAGCACTAGGATTTCAAGATTAAAAGTGGGGTTTTACTATTGAATACAGTGGGAGCTATTGGACTTTATAGCTTCTTTTCACAGATTTAGAAAGTACCCCCAAAAGTCCTCTTTTTGAGAATTTCCTTAATGAATAGTTGTTAAAATTTATCAATTTTTAGCATCTTTTAAGAATTTCATATTTTTATCTTTATTATATTGAAGCACAGTGATATTTAAACATGTTCCTGAAATAAATTCATCTTGATTACCTTACTTAATCCTTATAAGTATTTTGGTGTAATTATTAATATCATAAGGTTATAGGTAAATGAATTGAATCATCAAGATATTTGCTAACATACCCAGTATCAAACACTTTTTGGAAAATTAAGGGAAGCTGCAAATTTAAAAGGGGTTCTTTAAATTTTCTAATAAAGAAAGTAAAAATATCTCACTGTCATTTATGGCGCCTATGGCTCAAAGGAGTAGGGTGCTGGCCCCATATACCAGAGGTGGTGTGTTCAAAACCAGTCCCTGGCCAAAAGCTGCAAAAAAAAAAAAAAAAAAAAAAAAAAGAAAGAAAGAAAAAAAGTATGGTAAGTGGATTAGATAATACTAAAATATGAGAACAGAAGCAATTCTCTCCAGAACCTACTGCATGTAGTGCACTGTGCAGGCTATTTGTAAAAAAGCACATTTAAAGTTAAATAAACCAAAGCTCATAGTGGCAGCTTTCCTGAACATGGTTTAAATTCAGATGTCCTGACCAAGAAGTCATGGTAGCATGTTTTAGTGAATGCATCTTAATTGTGTTCTTTCACTTAATTTGCATGACTTTGGCCTGCATGTGTGGTAGTCATGTATGCATTTAGACTTTCATAAGGAGCTACTCATACATTGATTAATGCCATTAATCAATTAGTGAGCTTACCCTCAGAAAATTCAACAACTTAAGGCTCTAATTTTATGTTTGCTTTGTTAAATGAGGTGTGGGTGAGCTTTTTTAAAATTCCCACTTTACCAAAAACTCCTGATCAGCTAGAAACAGATGGGCTGGTGAAGGATTTTAATCAAACACCCAAACAGATGCTAAGAAAATTTGTCACCAGTGAACCACAGCATTGGGATAAATTGATACTTTTTGTCTGTCTTGTCTATTGGGATGTTACTTAATCATCAACAAACTTGTCCTCTTTGAAATTCACCATGAGTGAGTTGCCAATTAGGGCAAACTGGCAAGTACAAACTAGCCTGATGACACATCTTAATGATGTTGGTCAGTTGAAAAGATATAATAATATTGTCAGGCAGATTAACACAGTCCATTTTCTATACAGAAAAGATGGAAACGTAGTATATTTTATTTCACATAAGTCAAAATCTTCATCTGGGTGCTATATTTGCTATAATGTTGAATTTAGGACAATAGCTATACCATTCTTATTGTCAATTTCATAATTTTTACAGAGTGAATATTGTAAACCTATGGGTGTTTTCTGGAAATAAAAGTGTACTGAGACAGTGTTAAAATACTCATACTTCATATAAAGCACTATATTAATGTATTATTATTATTGCTTTTTTAGTTGATGGGGGCTGCAGGATTTAGATTTTTTTTTAATTATTGTTTAGAATTCATTGAGAGTACAAAGATTTTGTTATACTGATTTCATTTGTTAGGTAAAGTCCCCCTCATAATTGTGCCCTACCTCCAAGAGGTGTGCCATACACTGTGACCCACCCAAAACCCTCCCCTCCTCCCCTCTTTCTGCTCCATCATTCCCCTACCCCACCCCTTATTAGCTCACCTGTTGCCTTCATATTAGAATCGAGAACATTGGATTCTTGCTTCTCCATTCTTGAGAATCTTCACTAAGAAGAATGTGTCCCACCTCAATCCAGGTTAATACAAAAGATGTAAAGTCTCTATCTCTTTTAATGGCTGAATAATATTCCATGGCATACATATACCACAGCTTGCTAATCCATTCCTGGGTTGGTAGGCATTTAGGTTTGTTTATCTCAGCTCAATTTATAATCACCAAAATGAAGAGTCAGAGTTTTTTTAATGCCATTTTTGCTCCTAAAAATGAAATCCCTGATAATTGTGTATAAGGTGAAAACGTTAACCTTTCTTACTGTGTCAGATGTAAGCATGATAATTAATTTCATACAGACTGTAATGTTTTAATGGATTTTTCTTCTCAGTATAGACTTTACACTTTGATTTTTTTCCTTAGTATCAGCTGAACTTGGCCAAATTATGCTAAACCTTGTGAATTCCCCTGTATGGAAGTTAACATAGGATTAAAACACAAATATAAACAAATACTACCATTTATTTCAGTTATTTAAAGGAATTTTGGGATTTTTTTAGCTAAAGTCATAATTAGTAAGTCAATTATAACTACTTATTCTTTAGTTTATAAATATGGTATACTTATTGTATATTTTAGTATTTTTTTCTCTTGCCAGCAATTTTTTCTACTTTGATAATGCTAAATAATTTTTTAAAAAGGAACAGCATTAAATAGTTTTCTATTAAGCCTCTCCAATTAATGAAAATGGTCAAAGAAAAACAGTAATATAAGGAGTAGAAACAACTTTTGCTGTGAAAATAAACAACAGTGACAATTACAATAAATTCATTGAAGTGCTGCTGGATTTCATGTAAATGACATGAGACTGAAGGACTAATTCAGATCCTACATTATAAATTTACTGTATTTATTGTCTTCATTTGAGCTGATTTAACAAAAAGCTGGTTGGCTAATAAACAACAGAATTTACTTCCTAAAAGCTGTAGGGCTTAATAAATCAAAAGATTAAAAGATAGGAGACTTGGTGTCTAGGGAAGACCTGCTTCCTCATAGATCGAGCCCCTTCTTACTATGTCCCCACATGGCAGAAGGGGCAAGGTAGTTCTTTGAAACCGACTTTATAAGGACACTATAAGGACCTTTATAAGGACACGTCATGACGTAATCACCTCCACCAACCTCCTAAAACCATGATATTTGTGATTAGGTTTCAGCATATGAATATTAGAAGAACACAACCATTCATACCATAGTGTGGAGCATATACACATATTATGTTGCCAAAAGACAAATAAGAATATATAGTAATGCATCCCTTAATGACTGGTATAAACTATGAGAAATGATTATTTAGGTGATTTTCTGGTTGTGGGAATATAGAGTGCTCTTTACAACCTAGTTGGTATAGCCTATATACCTAGGCTATATGGTACAGCTTATTGTTGGCAGGCTAAAAACCTATACTGCATGCTATTGTATTGAATAATGTAGGTAATTATAATGCAATGCATTATACTTATGTATCTAAATGTATTTAAACATAGAAATGGTATAGTAAAAATATGGTATTACGGTCTTACTGGACTATAGTCATATAGGTGGCCCACTTCATTATATGGCTTATGACTATATATGAGGCAAGACTTATCTTTGCTTACTTTATTTTCCTATTTGTCTGGGGCAAGGTTCCAGTTGGCAGGGATTTGGCTGTGGTGGTACCAAGGAAGAAGATCTATCAATTGGGGGGCTAGGACTGCATTTGGTGCAGACAACTGGCATTGACTTGACAAATTTTCCAGTGTGGATGGCATATTCTATGAGTCCAAGGTCAAGGGTTTTCTTGGCATGGATGCTATATTCAGCGGGGCTAAAACCAAGGAGGAAGCCAAAGGAAAGGGGGCCCCAGCTTTAATCTTCTTAAGCAGAACAACTGCTAGCCTAGAAAGCTGTATTCTGCATAACTAGTTTCACATATGAAAGATAAATATAGATGCTTCCAGACAAACACTGAGGGATTTGTTAAGACCTGCCATGCAGGAAATACTTAGAACTGGGGTGGCACCTATGGCTCAAGGGAGTAGGGCTCTGGCCACATATACTGGAGTGGCGGGTTCAAACCCAGCCCTAGCCAAAAACATGCAAAAAAAAAAAAAAAAAAGCAAATACTCAGAACTGTGTCATACACAGATAAGCATAAAAGTTAACCACCAGAGTAAAGTAATCCAAAAGCTAAATCTTAGAGGTCATATAAAACAATGACATAAAAGGTAAAACAAAGCAATAAGGTACTAACCACAATGTTGAATAGAAGAGCATCCCACATATAAATTCCATCAATCAATGTGAACTGACTGAATGCCCCACTCTAGAGACGTAGGCTGACTGAATGGATAAAAACATACAGCCCAAGTGTCTGTCATCTCCAGAAAGCACATCTAACCCATAAAGACTCATACTGATTATAGGTTAAGGGACAGAAAAAATATTCCATGCGAATAGAGACCAAAAGCTATACTCAAATCAGTTAAAAATTGACTTTAAATCAATAATAGTAAAGAAAGACAAAGATAATCATTATATAATAGTAAATAAAGATATGACAATTCCAAATATTTCTTTACCTAACACAGGAGGACCCAGATTCATAAAGCAAACTACTATCCTAGATCTAAGCAAAGAGATAAACAATAACTTTGTAATTTTCAGACTTCAAAACCCAACTCACAGAAGTAGACATACCATTCAAGCAGAAAATAAATAAACACTGGATTTAAAGGGGCTCTAGAAAAAATAGGCCTAACAAACAATTGCTGAGCATTTTACCTCCAAACAACTAAATATACATTCTTTTCATTAGTACATAGAACATTCTCCAAGAATAATCATATCTTAGGCCACAAAGCTTATCAACAAATTCAAAAAAGTAAAAATCATACCATGCATCTTCTCAGACCACAGTGGAGTAAAATTAGAAATCAACTTCAAGGCAAACACTCAATTCTACACTAAGTCATAGAAACTAAACAATCTGCTGCTAAATGATGATTGCGTAAATAATAAAAGCAAGATGGAAATCAAAAGATTCCTTGAACTGAATGACAAAGGACACAATGGGTAACAAAATGTATCAGAATCAGCAAAAGCAGTCCTAAGGGGAAAATTCATGGCCTGAAATGCCTATATCAAAGAGACAGAAGCATTGCAAATCAATAATCCTATGAGATGCCTCAAGGGACTAGAAAAGAAACAGAAAACCAAAGCCAAAGCCAACAGAAGAAAAGACATAAATAAGGGACAGCAGAACTAAATTAAATTGAAAACAAAAAACAATGCAAAGGATCAATGAAACTAAATTTAGTTCTTTAAAAAGATAAAAAAAAATTGATAGACCTCTTGCTAGACTAAGTAGAAACATAAGAGAAAGGATCCAAATAAGTTCCATCATTAATGAAAAAGGAAATAATACTTCTGAAAGCAAAAAAATACAAAATATCATCTTTGAACACTATGAAAATCTCAACACACATAAACTCTAAAATATAGAAGTAGGCAACCTCCTGGAAACATACCACCTAAGATTCAATCAGGAAGAAGTAGAAATCCTTAATAAACCTGTAATGAGCAGCAAGATTGAAGCAGTAATGAAAAATCTTCTGACAAAGAAAGGCCCTGGACCAGAAGGATCACAGCCAGAATTTTTCCATACCTATGAAGAAGAGCTAGTACCCATACTTCAAAAATTGTAATATCAACAAGACAGGAATTCTCTCTAACTTATTCTACAAAACCAGTATTACCTTGATGCCAAAGTGAGGAGAAAACTCAAAATTTCCCAGAAAACTACTGACCAATATCTCTTATAAATAAAGATGTAAAATTACTCAATAAAATACTAGGAAACTGAAATCAACCAAAAAAATTTTACAAATGCACCATAACCAAGTGGGGTTCATTCCAGGTATGTAAGATTGATTCAACATACATAAATCAATAAATGTAATTCACCACATAAGCAGAAGCCAAAAAAGAAAAGACCATATGATCATCTCAGTTGATGCAGAAAAAGCATTTGACAAAATTCACCACTCTTTCATGATAAAAAGCCCATCAACATTCTAGGTATAGAAAGAATATGTGATAAAATTATAAAAGTCATGTTGTAGAAATCCAAAGCCAACCACATACTGAATGGAAAGAAATTGAAAGCATTCCTACTATGAACTAGAACAAGACATGGATGCCCACTGTCACCACTTCTATTCAACATCATGCTGGAAGTTTCAGCCAGAGCAAGCAGAAAATAAAAAGAAACGAAGCTCATCCAAACTGAGAAAGAGGAGGTGGAACTAAGACATTTTGCTAGAAATAATGTCTCATAAGTAGAAAAAACTCCAAAGATTCCACCAACAGACTCCTGGAATTGATAAATTTAGTAAAGTCATAGCTTATAAAAATTCACCAAAGTGTCAGGTGACAAATTTCAGATCACATACATAAATCAGTACCATTCCTGATATATCAATGACAATCAAACTGAGAGTAAAATCAAAGACTCAGTATTATTCACAATATCTACAAAGAATAAAATGTCTAGGAATATAATTACCCGAGGAGGCAAAAGCTCTCTACAAAGAGAACTGCAAAAAATTGAGAAAAGAAATTTCAGATGACAGGAACAAATGGAAAAACATACCATGTTCATGGATCAGTAGACTCAACATTGTTAAAATGTCCCTACTACCCAAGTTAATATACAGATTTAATGCAATCCTCTTCCAAATACCAATGCTATATTTCACAGATATAGAAAAAATATTCTACTCTTTATTTAGAACCAGAAAAGAGCCTGAATAGCCAAAGCAATCTTAAGCAAAAAGAACATATCTGGAAGCATGATATTACCAGACTTCAAACTATACCACCAGGCTGTAGTTACCAAAACAGCATGGCATTGGCACAAAAACAGAGATACAGACCAATGGAACACAATGGAGAAACCAGATATAAATCTATCCACACACAGCCACATGCAACTGTTCTTTGACAAAACAGATAATAGTATGTATTGGGGAAAGAAGCCCTATTCAATAAATGGTAAAAGGAGAATTGGATAGCCACATGTAGAAGAATAAACAACATCCCCATCTCTTTCCATTCACAAAAATTAAATCCAAATGGATCGAAGACTCAACTGTAAGGTGTGAAAACTACTGGCTGTCTTAATTTTCCTTTTTTTATTTTTTAAGCCTATTTTTAGTTAAAAAAAAAAAGGGGGGGGAATGAGAGAGATTGGGGGAAGAGAAGAAATTTAGTGTTTCTGGGATCTTAAAATCTGCTGTCACATTAAGAGGAAAACATCAGCTAATGGGGGCAAGGACTTTATTGTAAAAGGTAGGTTTATATTGTTATCTCAAGGTGAAGACTCTTGTATGATATAATTGTAACCACTTTTTCTGCCTTATTTAAATTATTTCTTATGTAAATTATTTCTATCAGCAATATGAAGAAAGAGAATAAATAAAATAAGTGGAGCTGAA
Organism: Arctocebus calabarensis; assembly: GCA_963573935.1. Taxonomy (NCBI): domain Eukaryota; kingdom Metazoa; phylum Chordata; class Mammalia; order Primates; family Lorisidae; genus Arctocebus; species Arctocebus calabarensis. Next base: position 18,612 of record CAUYON010034075.1, read on the forward strand.
GTAGATGCAAGAAAAAGCAGCTTAGTCTATTAGAAACAGCTAGTGAGCATAGACACACATATTTGCATGTGGACATGCCACATGTACCTAAGATTGTGTGTATGCCTGTGCAGATATTATATATTTTTATCTGTGTTTCTAACATTGAAGAGAGAAAAATCAATAGGTTAGACTTATACTTGGGAAGGAGAATTATATTTATGACACGTTAGTAAAATTGGTTTGATAAAAGAGTGATCTACATAATAAATTAGTGGCATTCATTGCTGACACACAGTTAAAAACACCATATGCATCGATCCTCTTTCTCTCTCTTATTGCTATTAATGTGGAGATATTTCCACTTATAACCCATCATTTCTTTCTGCTTATGCACCACATAACAAATTCAGTTCCAAACATTGGATTTAAAAAATTGAAAAATTGAAAATGCTAAATATTTTTATCAGAAATTCTTGGTTTTCTCTTTAATTAACATAATTTAATGGTTTTGATGAGACATGCTTTTAGATAAATGTCTATACCTTTACAGCTAAAAATTCCTTCCTACTATCTATAATTTGTCATGGAAACCTTCAAATTCACTAAACTCTGCCTGAAACATAGAGCAATAAGTGTTTGCTGATATGTGTGTACCTACATTTCACAGTGATCAGTATATGAATACTGAGTTCAGGAATTCAGTGTGATGCAAGAATCAATTCCACCAGACTTAACATGCTCTAATGACATTGATATCATTTAGGTCTTCACTGGGTGATTGACATATTCACAAGATTTTAAACCAATCTGAGATATTCTAGAGATAAACTTCTATGGTCAAAGATGCAAATACTCTCTTTTGAACAGCTATTCTCATATAATTTTAAACAAATATATGCTCACTGGACTTGGAAGGTTAATTTAAAATCACCTATTTAGATCCAAGATAACAGATGAGTTGCGTTTCAGTATTACACAGGGTTTTAAAGATTTGTAATGTTCTACCTTACAATTTTCAAAAGTTGTTCCCAACAGTCATCACATGTAATCTCCTTCCAACTCAATTCAAGCATATTATAACTTATAACCTTTGGAAAAGTCATAAATTTTCCTTGTTAGTTTAGATAAAAAGAAAAGGAGGAAAAGCAGGAAGAATAAGGAGAATAAAGCGGGGAAGTGAGAGGAGAGGAAAAGCGTCTGAACCACAGGTGGCAAACTCTCTAAAAAATCAGATAGTGGGTATTTTTGCCTTTTTCTGTAGGCTGCATGTTCTTTGTTGCAATTACTCAACTCTGCTATTGCAGTGAGAAGACAGTCCTAAGTAGCATGTAACTGAATGAGTATGACTTGTTAAAATACACCTATTTGTAAAACAGGCAACAGGCTGCGTTTAGTTTTCAGGCAATAGTTTCTATCCCAAACCTTTATATAAACTTTATTGTGGGATACCATAACAGAAACACCCCCAGGGAATTTGAACTGATCAGTGCATCTGAAATGGAATTAATCATTTTAGCAATATATGTTATTTATAACAGGTACATAAAAGCAAATGGTTTCTCCTGGACTAGAATTATCCGTGGAAGTCTCAAACCATTTTTATTTTGAACATATGCAAATCATAGAACTACTGCTTATATTTTGCAAATTCAGTTCTTTATTTTAAAACCTTGTACTTGCATATGATTGTGTGATAATGGCAGAATTCTGGATTCTGGTTTTAGAACAAAAGAATAATTTGTGGACTAAAATTCCACAGTGAAAGGATAAATATTGTGGGAAGTCTCAGAAAATATGCTTTGGCGTAACTATTTTTTGCAAAGTACACATAATCTTTGAGAGACATAGGGAATGTTTCTGTATTCTTTATCTTATTTTAGAAATGAGAGTCATATGGAAAATTAGTGATAGGGCTAATATTATGATATAATTTAAAATAAGAAATTACTATTGATCAATAATTTTGCTGCTTGAGCGCAAATGTAAAAATGAAATAAAATTTTCTAAAACTTTTCTTGGGTTCATTCTTGGGCTATACATAAAAATTAATATAACTATAAGAAAACATTAAAAAATATATTCTAGCTCCTGCTAAGATAAGATATGCAATCTAATTTCATCTGAAATCATTATCTCTACGTTTTTTTACATTATAATGGAATAATTTACCTTGCTAAACAACAATGACAACAATAACAACAAAAGCTGGGTGTTATGGTGGGCACCTGTAGTCCTAGTTACTTGGGAGGCTGAGACAAGAGAATCACTAAGGCAAGAGAAGCCCAATGTTGTGAGCTGTTATGCCAGGGCACTCTACCAAGGGTGACACAGTGAGACTCTACCTCAAAAGAAAGAAAGAATGTTTTTTTTCTATTGGATTTTATAATATAATCAGGGTTTTCCTCTCTATTCAGTGACTCTCTCTTTCATTTAAATTATTTTTCCAACATGTATCTCATTGTTTGGGTATGGCTGGAGTTGGTGTAGGGTCCCCTTCCTCTACTACATATGCATACCCTTCAGGCAAATTCATTAAATTGCAAGGCTCTAAATAGCTTCTATATAGAGATTATAGAGATGACTTCAAATTCATAACTTCAGTCTTCTCCCTTGGGCTTTCCATTAGCATCTTTAATGGGTTCCATGGGATTTCTACTTAGATGTCTTGATACTAGAATTCTTGATTATTTTTCTCTCCAAAGTTCACCCTCTAAACATCTATTCATTATGGCAGAAACCAAGAATTATCCCCAACATTCATTAACCACCCCATACTCACTACGCACTATATACAGTATAAACACAAGCAATTCATCATGGAGTTAATCCTGTATTACTTGAAAATATATCCTGTATGGGTTCATCATTTTAGAGTTATGCTCTTAGAACTCTAATCCAAACTATTTTATATCTTACCTATAATATTATCTTAACAACTCCTTATGTTCACAATTAGAATAAAATCCAAAATTGATATAATGGCTTTCAGTCCCTACTTATTCTTCCAGTGTTACCTTTTACTAATCTTTCATATTCTGAAAGTTTCATCTACACTAGATGTGTAATCTTATTTCCGTACTTCAGAAATTAATTTATTTTGGCCTTAGGGTCTTTTCTTTTACTATTCTTCTTCCCTAAAGGCTATAGATCCCAGATCTTCATATTGCTGGGTCTGTCTAATATCTCAAGGCTCATCTTAAATGTATTTTCTTAGAAAACTCAATGAAATTAATTCTAAAACCTTCTCTAACAACATTGTCTCATTTTCAGCTATTCATAGTATTTATCACTATCTGAATCTTTTTTCTTCCTCCTATATTTGCTCATTTGTGCAATTTATCTTTTTTTTTTTTTTTTGAGACAGAGTCTCACTTTGTTGCCCTCAATAGAGTGCCGTAGGGTCACAGCTCATAGAAACCTCAAACTCTTGGGCTTACATGATTCTCTTGCCTCAGCCTCCCAAGTAGCTGGGACTACAGGTGCCCACCACAATGCCTGGATGTGTTTTTGTTGTAGTTATGATTGTTTGGCAGGCCTTTGCTGGGTTTGAACCCACCAGCTCCAGGATGTGATTGGCACCCCAGCCACTGAGTTACAGGCGCTGACCTGTGCAATTTATCTTTGACAATAATTGATTGTAAGCCCACCAAAAGCTTAGGCCTGGTTGCTTCATATACATCTTGTTACAACTATAGAAATGTTTGGAAAAGAGTAAATGTTGAATACACATATGTTGAAAGAAACAATAAAATGAAATAATAAATAGAAAAATTGTACTATCACTATATTTTAGAAGATACTTTTTGGCAAAGATGGAAAACACATAGCAAGGGAACACACTCCCTCTCTGTACTCATAGCTGATATGTAGTATAGGTGAGAATGGTATGCTTTCCAAACCAATTAATCCTGATAGACCCTGGGGGTATTTCTCATTGCAATAGTCATTTGGCAGCCATTCAGACAGTATCAGTCAAGAGGTGAATACTGTATAAGCATCATGGTTGATTAGGGTCCAATTTGCTGACCCTGAATTAAATAACATAGCTTAGTTTGTATATGGTTTTAGACAAACCTGTCAACATCATAACATAAATGCCTGATTCATAGTTGAGCACAGTAGATATTATTGTGCAACTCGTTTGCAGAAATCTTGTTCTCTGTTTTGAGGGCTCATAGAGAAATGGGAAAAAAAATGTACAATTATCTTCAACCTCCGCTTTCTGACTAAAGGACTAAAGGCAAGATATAAATTCTCCTTTACTAACACAATTGTTGACTCTTATCAGCCCAGAGCTGGCACCAGAGGAATCTGTAAACAAGCCTTATTCCATTGGTTTTTTTCCCCTATATATTGTGTTTATCTTCCCATGGGTTCCAACCCTTGAAAGCCTAAAACCATTTTCCTTACTCCTATAATTTCCTTTATAAATTTATTGTTCTTTATTAAAGATGTTAGATAACTCTAAATTTTAACCACCTCTTTGAATTACTCATACTTGAGTTTCTCTAATGTGTATAGGAGATATACATGCTGATAAATTAATATTAAAATTAATAAAGTTAATAAATTTTTGTCTGCTTTCTCTTACTAAACTTTCATTTGTTATAGAGGCCCTGCTTTGGACCTAGAAAGGTAGAAGAAAAATGATTTTTTCTTCCCCTGCAGTACCTTCATATTGCTAATAATATTCATAACAATACTGATAATTTGATCCTTACAATGGACCATGCTGCATTAGATATTTTAAAACTCAAAACTTTAATAAAAATTCTATATGTTTAAAGTATTATTATGCTTATTATATGTGATTTTCTTAGAAGTTTTGACATTTAGACTATAGATTATTGAGCTAAGCAAAGATTCAATAAAACCAGGGTTGGGATATTCTCCTGAATGCCACCTGATTATCTGAAGCTAGGATTCATTAGGTGGTTCTCAACCTTCCTAATGCCTCGACCCTTTAATACAGTTCCTCATGTTTTGGTGACCTCCCAAACATAAAATTATTTTCATTGGGTTAAGAAAATAATTTTGTGGTTGGGGGTCACCACAACATGAGGAACTGTATTAAAGGGTCACAGCATTAGGAAGGTTGAGAACCACTGGTTTAAACAGTTGAACAGATTCATTATTTCACTTACTTTGCTGTTTGAAAGCTCTATCTTGACTTCCTGATTGCACATTTTAAAGTTATCTGTCTATCCAGATTAGGTTTCCTAACCTCTGTGTCAGATTGATAGTACTTGGGAGAGGTTTCATCTTTATCCCACCCATGTGTGTTCTATGTTGCTACCCTTAATGTCTAACAACAGAACTTCAGCCTTTTTTAAAGGTATTTTTTACTAAATTTATCTTTATCTAGGCATTTGAGCCTAGAAAAACAGTAGCCTTAAAAATAGGCACATACAAAAACTCAAAATTCTTTCTGGTTAGACATATACTCTCCTTGGATATAGACTCTCTCTACTGAAAATGCAGGTCTTCAAATTTCATCAAAACTAAGATATCATTAATTTTTATGATGTACCATTCATTGTATGTAACACTAAGAAAAACATGCTATTATAATTATTTGGTATAATTGATTATAAGGCACAGATTTCAGAGATAAATGTGACGAAAGTTGTATTTCTGAGTCACTAAAATATCATAAGTTCTTGAATTTTCACTACTTTTTAGATTTCTTTCATCACTGCTATGCATTTGTAATTTATTACCCCTCTTTATTAAAAACCTATACATTTTGTGTGACGGAAAATATATTAATCTAAAGTTAGAACAGATAATTTTACTATTATGGTCACTTGGAGAGGCAGATACATTTTTACCCAAAATTTATTTCATTTATTGAAGACTGATGATGCCATACACTGCCAGTGGGTACAAAAAGTTTTAGCAATAACACAATTGAGGTCTCTGGGATCACAGGGCAGATAGTTGGATTAGATCTGAAATGGCTTATGAGAGCAAGTTGAAAAGACTGGCCTGAGTTTGTGATTAGGGAATGGGACCCAGTGAGAATTCCCACCTGCATGCAGGGGCTCGCAGGGTATGAATGTCCCACTGGTGCCAAAGGAGGAAACACTATCCCTTCTTCAGCCTGCCTTGTTTTGAGTCACAGGGGAAGAGTGAAGGGTGAACTTAAATAGTATCAGCAAAATTCCCAAATTCGTCACACTCTTATGTTTTTTTCTATCATTTGTTTTTCTGTAATTTATTTTTCTGAAACTTACAAAGGTCAATGATTTAATTTAATAGGGAAGAATATTCTCTTATCAGAATTAGCAAAAAAGGTAAAGTTCCATACATACAGCAAAACATTAAGTTATTTATATGCTTTGGAATTTACTGTATCTGAATTTTAAATATTAAGCATCTTTCAGTGGAATCAGTCCCTATGGCTAATACGACTCTATCGTAAATTAAAAAGAGTTAACTTGATATGTTTTGGATTTTTGATAATGTTCAGGCAACTGATCACATCATTTATCTGTGGGTTTTTTTTTTTTTTTTTTGTAGAGACAGAGTCTCACTTTATCGCCCTGGGTAGAGTGCCGTGGCGTCACACTGCTCACAGCAACCTCTAGCTCTTGGGCTTAAGCGATTCTCTTGCCTCAGCCTCCCGACTAGCTGGGACTACAGGCGCCCGCCACAGCGCCCGGCTATTTTTTTGTTTTGTTTTGCAGTTCGGCCGAGGCCGGGCTTGAACCCGCCACCTTCGGTATATGGGGCCGGCGCCCTACTCGCTGAGCCACAGGAGCCGCCCTGTGGGTATTTTTTTTTTAAAGAAAATAGGGAATTTATTAGATACTGAATTATGGGTAGTTTTTTTTTGTTTTATTTATTTATTTATTTATTTATTTATTTATTTATTTATTTATTTATTTATTTATTTTGAGACAGATTCTCACTTTGTCGCCCTGAGTAGAGTGCCATAGAATCATAGCTTACAGCAACCTCAAACTCCTGGACTCAAGCCTCCTCAGTAGCTGGGACTACAGGTGTCTGCCACATGCCCAGCTATTTTTTAAAGGCGGGTCTCATTCTTGCTCAGGCTCATCTTGAACTCCTGAGTCAAGAAATCCACCTACTATCCTCCTAGAGGGCTAGGATTACAGGTGTGAGCCACTGTGCCTAATGATATGTTTAAGTGGAATTCAAAATATCAATGGTTTCTACTTTTGTATCTATCCCTTCTTTGGCATGTTTATGGGTAAATTCTTAATTCTCAATTCTACTTCACTTGTGACATTATAAGAAAAAATAATCCACTCCATGACATAGAAAATTCCACTATCCAAACATTAAGTACAGATAGAAATCTTGCTTAATTTCCTTAAGTTTTGTAAAATTATTTCAGCAATATTTTTCTATATTTTCTCCATTTAAATATTATTGAAATGAGTTTCACTCTTAAAGAAACTTTAAAAATTCACTTAATTTATAAATTACTATTAATAAATCAACTTCTTGACCTCTCTTCACTAGTCTAACATTTAGGGATATTGTGCTACCAAAAAAGGGGGGGGGGAATTATACTTCTTTTTCTTTTTTTCATTTTCCTTTTTTAACTTTTTTTTTTTTTTTTTTTTTTGCTGTTTTTGGCTGGGGCTGGGTTTGAACCTGTCATCTCCAGCATATGGGGCTGGTGCCCTACTCCTTTGAGCCACAGGCGCCACCTCCTTTTTTAACTTTTGATTGAGTTGGAAGTTTCTAAAAGTCAAGAGACAAGGTGTGCAACAATTAAATCTTGGAAAACGTCCTAAGAATTTCAGACCTCAGTTTCTTAATATAGTAGCGCTAACACTAAGAGAGCTTTTCTCTACTAAAACATGGGGGAGTCCCCACTCCGGTATAAACTCTTCTGTTGGAGGTGCTGTGTGGAAAGCAGTTCTTTATGTGCATGGGTAACCAGTATTATGTCCTTATTTTAGATAAATAGCTATTGTTGTTGGAAACTGGACCATACCAAATCAACTTGGGTAGAAAAGAATATTATCACTGAATGCTTGAGCTTTGCTTTAGGAGGGCTATAGAGGTCTCCAGTATTGTAGTGCCTTCATGTGTCTCCTTTTGGGAAAAAATCAAACACCAGTAACTCACACAGCACAGAAACTTTAATGTTAATAATATTTAGTCACTACAAACCTGGACTAAATTCGGCTGTAAGCTTACTATCCTAGCGATTAGCAAACCCCCTGCATGATTCTGTCACCCATATTGCATTCCTTGCCAGTTAAATGATGCGTGGGCTTGGCAGTTATAATTTTGTGAAGAAGTGGGCATTTTTATCAGTCTTAAAAGAATTCAAACTTAAAGTAATATCTGACTATGAACGCTTTATGTGACTTTTATTTGAGAGAACATCTCTAAAAGATTTAAGAGCTAAACAATTTCTCACTTGGGTTGCTTGTATTTCTAGTTCAACTAACTTTTTCATAGCTTTTGAAGTAGTTTCACATGGTCTATGGACACACAGATGAGTAATATCCATAGTCTCTAGCCCATTTTCTTATTTTTTTCAACCAGTTACTGAACAAAATAAACTGGGCCTATTATGATGGAATCTAGTCAATCCACTCCATTTAAGTATCAGCTACTGCTGCTCTTTGTCGAGGAGAGACTTTGTCACAGATTTTGAGTGCCTGAAAGATAAGCTGATCTTTGCTAGAATTTAAGAGAAACAAAAAAAGCTCCAAACAAAAGACTATACCTTGTCAGTCTGCCATAAATGGTGAGGCATTTTTTAACAGTTGGTAAGGAATATTCTTGGTTATAAAAGTTCCTCCCAGGACTCTCACAGAATCCTAGGGCTTAGCAAAATGTAGACGCTCACTCTTTTACTAAAGTAACAGAAATGAAGAATATTCCTTGACAAACGGCCTATAGGAGAGTGCACCTCTGACACATTGATGATTTAGCTTCACTGGAAGGGGTTATATAACAAGGATTGGACAGGATATTTGAAACTTCCTCCATAAGAAGTAACAAATACAATGAGGTTTATTTTTGTTTGGTTGGTTGATTTTTTGCCTTCTCATTGAGAGCAGAAAGTCAGAAGAAGTAGGTAAACGGATTATATACTAGTTTAGTGTCTAAAATGAGAAGCAGTGAATTGAGTGATGGTAATAAAGTACAAATACAGTCTCTGCATTTCTGGCGATTACATTTTAATAAAAGAGGTAGACATATGCAGGCATGTAAGGAAAGAAAATAGTTTCTGCTTGTGATAAGGAAATACATTAAGATCAGAAGATATGGTTATGGAGGCATAAGTTATGCCAGTTTGTAGGTCATAATTGTGGATGTGAGTACTCACTTGGAAAGTGAAAAAATTATTTTCATAAATGCAGCTTGAAAATGACATCATTTTTGAATCAGTCAAGCTGTTGTTTAATCCTTCATCAATTTTCTATGCATTACTAAATACCCCTTTAATTATGAAAGATATTTTTGATCCCGGAATTCCACTCTTCCCTAGGTCCTTGGTCTTGGGGATTCAAAGGATGAACCCACGGACCACAGATCAGTGGTAAGATAGGACTTTTATTAGCTTTTATTAGCTTTCTGAAATGATTTCCAAGGAATTTAAAGGACAATCACTCTTGTCACTCTTTAGTTTTTCTTTTTTTCTTCTTTTGGGACTTGGAGATTAAAGATTAGAACATTTGATAGCTATGGTTTATTCAAGAAAATATAGGACAGTGATCACCCATGCTCAGGGAAAGATGTAAGCGCCTAAAAGAGCTTAGAAGATCTTGAGTTTATACCTTGTGCTGATCCTCAGTATAGAGACAGTCTAGAACAATAAGAAAAAGATTGAAAAAAAAAAAAACCAGCAAACTCTGGAAAATCTGTTCACCAGATTTACCACATTATTTAATTTAAATGTTCAGTTCCCAACAAAAAATTACAGTGTTTACAAAGAAACAAGAAATTACAGTCTCTTCAAAAATAAATAAACCAAGGAAAACTGTCCATGAGAAACATCTGATAGCAGGTCTATTAGACAATGACTTTAACAGATGTATCTAAAAGATGCATTAAGAACTACCAGAAGATATAGAGAAAATCATCAAAACAATGTGTGAACTAAATGGAAATACCCATAAAGAGAAAAGCTAAACAAAAATAATTAGCTAACACTGCTTAACTTGAAATGAAAAATTCATTAGAGAGATTCAAAAACAGAATTGAGTAGGCAGAAGAAGAAATTAGTAAACTTGAAGACAGGACAAAGCAAACTATTTGAAAAAAAATTGAAGAGAGAAGTCAGAGACCCTAGGAACACATTCATTCAGTCAGACTAACATACACATTGTGGAAGAATAGAGAGAAAAAGAGATAGAGAGAATGTCTGGAACAAAAAAATGGGCAAGAGTTTTCAAATTTCAAAGATCTGAGCATAAATATACAACCGAACCAACTCCCACTAGGATGAATTCAGGAAGACCAATATGAAGGCATATTAAAATCAAACTGCTAAAAGCTAAAACCAAAGAAAGAATCCTGAAAGCAGCAAGAGAAAATGAATGATTCATTACATACAAGGACTCCTCAGAAGGATTTTCAGGAGATTTCTTATCAGAAAACTTGGAGGCTAGAAGGTATGAGCTGAAATACTGTGTAGAAAGAAAAATTCTGCAATAAGAATGTTATTTCCAGGAAAAATGTCCTTCAAAAGAGGGAGAAATTAAGACATTGACAAATAAACAAAAGCTTAAGGAATTTGTTATCATTAGACCCTCCTTGCAAGAAAGGCTAAAAGGAACCCTTTATGTTGAAATGAAAGGACAATAGATAGTAACCTGAAGTTACGTAAAGAAATAAAGATCTTGGTAAAGTAAATAATGAGGCAATTTTAAAAGCTAGAGCTCTTGTAATAAATGGTTTATAACTCCACTTTTTGTTTTCTACATAATTTAGGAGATTAATGCATATTTTAAAAATTATTAGCTTATGTTTTTAGACATACACAAAATGTAATTTTTGACATTAATAACTGAATGGATTTAGGCAGATATGTTAATGAATAGAATGTTTGCACATTTTTGAAGTTAAGCTGGTATAAATCCAAATTAAAGCGTATAAATTTAGGATGATAAATGCAACTCTAATGGTACTACAAAGAAAGTACATATCAAATATACAGAAAAGGAAATTAGAAAGAAATTCAAACATTTCCCTGCAGAATAACATAAAAGAAATCTATAATGCAAGAAATGAGGGACAAGAACAGAAGTACATACTCTTCTTTAACAATTAGTCTTACAAAGGAGGAAATTCTGACATATGAATAATAACATAAATGAAGCTTGAGGATCTTATGCTCAATGAAATAGCCAGTCACAAAAATATAAATACTGTTTGATTTCATTTTTACAGTGTCCTTAGTGTAATTATAGTTACAGACACATAAAGTTGAATGATGTTTGACAGGGGCTGGGGGTGGAGAGAATGAAGAGTCTTTCTTTTTTTTTTTTTTTGCAGTTTTTGGCCGGGGCTGAGTTTGAACCCGCCACCTCCGGCATATGAGACCAGTGCCCTACTCCTTTGAGCCACAGGCGCCTCCCGAAAAGTAATTTTTTAATGCATATAGAATCTCAGTATTGCAAGATAAAAAGAGTTCCATACATGAGGTTATGATGGTAATTATACAAGAGTATGAATCTAATACCATGGAAATGTACAGTTAAAAATGGTTAAGATGGTAAAATTTACCATAATTTATGTTATGTATATTTTGTTGCAGTTAAAAAAATTAAAAAAAACCCAAGCTGCAACAACAAAAAATACGTTGTCAGTGTCTTATTACTGTCAGCAGTAATAAGCAGGTAGGTCATAAGTCAAGCTTAAGTACTGCAGTATTATTAATTATGGCAAATAGAATGGATTGGATTCATCTAGAAAACTGCTGTTGGAAAGGAAATTTTGTGGAACCATTTAAAATTTAGCACTCACTTTCCCACTTGAACACACTGAGAAGACTATTCTCAGTAGAGCAGGGTCTCAGCAATTCTTGGATACAAATTTTTCTTTCATGGTAGTCATCCTATGATTGGTTGAAAGATATTCTCTAAAAATAGTAACCAGTTAACATTATGATCATACAAATAAAAATAGCTGATATACCACATAAAAATTATAAAAATGCAAAGGACTAACATAACTTTCATTATGAAATGTTAATAAATAATATTTAATAATCTTATTTTCTCCAATTTTATTCTTGTCAAACTTGAGATAACTCTCTTCCTTACTTTGCATTTAGAAAAGGAAATATGACATTCTAACTATCTTTTCCTTTATACATAGAAACTATTTTACATTTGATAAATGTTACTCCCTGAATAATTTTTTGAAAATAAGAACTAGACTAAAGCAAGAAAAACATAAAATCATTTTTGTGCTTAAAATTTGACATAGCTTTGGGATAAGCCAGATTGAAGGTTTGAGGCAATTGATCTCACTGATGATTAAACTGTGAGTAGTCTTAGCAAGGGAAGCAGGGTAAGGAATTTAGATTTAAAGAAAAATCCTGATTACTGACACAAAAATAATTCTGACAATGTCTGTTCTCTGTAAGTCTGTTCAATCATCCTCTTTTTTCTCTTCCAGAAATTTATTCAGATTAAATAAATTAAAGTAATAATTGTGGATCACTTGTTATTTAACAGAGTGGATACCTAATTACATAAACTATAATTTAACATATTCTTATTAATGCTAAACCTTTAAAACAAATATTTCTCAAGTTAGTATTTTGATTGGAGCCCGTTTGACCGGAGGATTAAACATATCTAGATTGAATGGGGCAGCCAATATAATGAAGTAATAATTAAAGAAGGATCTGAACAGGCAGTTACATTTATCCTGAATATTGATGTGAACCTGGCCTTTATGATTTCTTCCAGAATTTATCTAAGATTGTTGAATACTCTAGCATCTCGATGATATTACACACTCCAGAAAAAGTTGAAAATTGGAATCTTTGGGCCAGATTTAGATGAAAGCGTCTATGATATCTATATAATGTTCATCCACGCAGAATTAATTTAATGACATTTTGTTTCCAAGTGAAAAGGAACAAATTTTACAAAACCAATTATCTGTTTCTTTTGAAACATCAGATCCAGCTTCTGAGGTCTATGTTTCCATATGGAAAATAATTGGCTATATCTCAAAATTGGTGCATTTAAGTAGCATGCAAATTCTGGTTTGCTACAGTCCTCATATCTCTCTTCTTTCCACCACCGAAAGCTACTTTCACTTGGCACTGATTCTTGCCCTTACACTATTTTTTTTCTATTTAGTAAAATTAAGGCACATTGAACCACTATTTATACTACAAAAACTGGAATTTAGGGAAAGAAAGATACACTTTTAAAAAAATTATGGCATAGTATAATTATTATTAGAATGAACTCGTCTTACAGACTTGCTGAGAAAACTGTATATGTTTCTAAATACATGCATCTGTTCACCTATTTAATTTAGTGCATTGACCTATTTAGACATGTGAGCATTTGACATCTTCAGGAGAGCCACTATCCTTCATAATGTCCTTGCTGACTCAACAAATGGAGAACTCTTATACCCTGGTTGCAAGTTGGGGTATATAGTTTTTTTCATTATCTACCCTTCATGTGGGATTGATTTGCATCTCTAACATTAAAGATATTATGCCAAATTCTTTAATATCCTCACATTTCCCTCTACCCACATTGTATTATATTTAGTAAGATGTATTTAACTTGTCTACCCCACCAGCTATGACTTGGATCATGTGGACCACCAATATGACTGAAATTTGGCAATTGACTCTCATCCTTACCGTTGCATCTTTGGTATTGTGTTTTCATAACTTGTGAATCAGTTACTCAAATCTAATATCCCTAGTTTTTCTTTTATAATGAAAGAAAAAATCCAGCTGAACAATATGGCAATAGAATGATATTTTTTCCACATGCATTTTTTTCCTTTGATATCAACAAAACTTATTGGTAAAGGTTAGCAGTCTAAGGGTAGTGATGATGTTGACATTTCCCTGTGGAATGCAGACTGAAACAGTGTTGGTAATGTTAGGAACATCTTCTCACCCCATGTCAATGGCAGGTTTTACGTGGGTAGAGAGGCAATGGGAGTTTACTAGATCTGACAACCAAAGCAAATGAAGTGCTGCATATCTTATGTAATACATTGGGTACTATATTGGAATGCCTTTTCTACTAAAGGTGTATCACTTTTTTCACAATGATAAAGTAAAAAAATCATAAGACAAACCATCATAAGTCAGGGACCATCTATATACTTTCTAAAAGAAATAGAAATTTCTGTTAGTAACAACATTGTAGTTACTTTGAATGATACTTTGAATAGTTTTCCTAACCATTTTACTTTACTAATCATCCTAACATTATTGGCCCAAGGTTGTCTGAGCTTGAGAAATTTAAAACACAATAAACTTTTGAGATTTGCTCTGGCTCTATGTGAGGAATGAAAGCCGCCATGCTTGGATTAATCAATGTATATTTGCTTGACTCAAATATTATTTTCTTCTATTATTAAAATTTACCTCAGAACATGTATACTGAAAAAGCATGCAGAATTTGTCAAGTTCATTTTTATAAGTAAAAAGGAATGCCTGGAAGCATATTATATGTATTTAAGAATATTAAATCCAATGGTAATAATATCTACCAAAATCATCTCTTTGGATTTAAATATGCATAAATAATATATATATATATTTTTTGCTGGCTATGTTTTCAATCATAAGATTCATGCAGTATTCCCATAAGGAATTTTTTTAGTGGATTTAATACATTCATTTTATTTTATGGCAAAACTAGTTTCATAACTTAGATGTACACATAAAGATATAACTGTAATGTATTTGCCCTAAAGTTCAGTTATAATAAGACATTAACTTCTGCATAATTCGGAAGTTTTAACACTTGAGTTGCTCTTAAAATTTGTCTAGTTTTACTTTCAAATAAAAGTATGTCACATAATCTTAAAGCTAAAGTAGAAAATTAATTTGTAATATAACCAGTTTTTTATAACTATTGATGTACACCTTTTTGATGTAATAACACTGTGTATTTTAGCTTTCTCTACTTTGTATTCAAGTGGAACTAATGCTAAGCTGTAACTCACATGTGCTCTGATACGTTAATGTCCTTATCAGACGGACTTACTCTTAAAGCTTGAACTAAATAATGATAGCAATAGTCTTATGCGAGATTAGTGACATGATATCATTGGCTTTAGAATTGGTGTTTTATCCATAGGTGAATAAATTTAAGAAAATCTTATTTGAAAAATAAATTCTCAAATGTATCAAATCATAGCAAATATAAGGTAATCACATCTTTATTCATTCACAGATTTTGAGGGCATTATGATATTTGCCAGTAAGACTTTTTTGCCTCTTTGCAAGATTAATGTTCAAGTTGAAATAGTGTTTCTTTATGAAACTACTTGATAACCTCAAGAACTTTGTGTGCCAACACATAAGCCACATAAGTTAACTCTGGTTTGTGTGTGTATGTTTATGAATGTGTAGTAGAATTCTTACTTTTTTTTTTTTTGAGACAGTCTCACTTTGTTGCTCTTGGTAGAGTGCTGTGCGATCATAGCTCACAGTAACCTCAGACTCTTGGGCTTAAGTGATTCTCTTGCCTCAGCCTCCTGAGTAGCTGGGACTATAGGTGCCCACCACAACATCCGGCTACATTTTAGAGACGGGGGTCTCACTCTTACTCAGGCTGGTCTCGAACCTGTGACCTCAAGCAAGCCACCTGCCTCAGCTTCCAAGAGTGCTAGGATTACAGGCATGAGCCACCGCACTTGGCCTCTTACTTTTATTATATATATCTGGCATATGACTTAACTTCATAGAATCTTTATTACCCTTTATGTCATGATTTTTCTAGCAAAAATATTGGAAGCTCAGGCTAGTTGAATATTTGCAAGTTATACCTCCGACAAAGGCTTAATAACCAGAATACATAGAGAACTTCAACGTAATTGCAAGAAAAAAACAAGAGATCCCATCTCAGGATGGGCAAAAGAACTGAAAAGAAACCTCTCCAAAGAAGACAA